>WJFB01001490.1:0-30663 GCA_009870185.1 Pygmarrhopalites habei | reverse complement strand
GGATTGTTATTGACGATGTGGGGAGAAATCCGTCTCATTGTTGCATAGCACAATTCCGTCAGGAACACCGAAAACTATGATTGAGCCACTTCACCCGGTGTGAGCCACTTCACCCCGTTTCACGGTACTTCATTTTTGTAGCTAAATAATAATTGGTTGACCTGGTTTTAAACAAAAAATTGAAGTTCAGGGTTGGTCACACATTTCCGTTAGAACCCTGTACAAGAGATGAACATTTTAAAACGGAGATTCGTGGTTGTGTACATACAATAAAATTGGACAACTGTGGCTATGTGTGTGTGGGGTGTTATTTGAGAGGTTTTTAAAGAGGAGTCGTTCATCATCATGATCCGATAAGGACAGTCAACAGATCCGATTGAATTAATAATAGAACGCAATTTCTAGAGTAGGAGTTTGACAGGGACAGTTCATTTGAGAGGCAAGTAATTTGACAGTGAGACCCTGTCAATTCTACATGTTCGATGGGGAAAACACTTTTGGAGATTATTTTTAAAATTTCCCAAGACACGAATAATTATGACATCATGGATATTTTTGAATGTTTCCATATAAAATTGTGTGCTATTTATTTAGGACTTTTTGTCAAAAAAGTCAACTTAATAATCTCAGTAATCACAATTGCACGGCTTCCTTGCAATAATTCACATTCGTTAATACGCAATAGAGAAGATCCTACGGATTTTGTACAACCATTATGTAATGGATGCGGTTTGTGCATACTCACACGTACTCAGTCATCATGTTTACTTTATTATAGTTAGCGTCCAAAAGTTCATACACAAACAAACAAACGGGGTAGATAAACTGTTTATTGACATTTCCCTTGCTTGCTGCAAACATAAAATGTGTATATCAATTTACTAATTTAAAAACAACAAATATTTCATTCATATGCCGGCAAATTAAACCTTTGAGTTTAAAATAGGAAACTAAAAGGTGACAGTGAAAGGTCAATTTCATTCCAATATCATCATTTTAATGAAACAATGCAATTCGGACAGAATCTCTTGCCTGTGTAGAATGTAGCTTTACATTAAAATATTGCCATAAAATGTTACATATAATGTATTTCTTTTCACAACGCATATTGTGTGTGAAATTTTCTACGCACAGTTCTTTATAACGCGTACATATTCTGTGTGTGTGTGGCAGCTGAACGGCGTAGTTTGTGGAAGTGCGTAGAGTGCGTAGTGCGTAGAATCTTCTTCCGGAAAGAAATTCTACGTCGTTTCTGTGTATAAAAGAAGCCCCGAAAACTTCCTCTTTGCTCATTCCGAGACTCCCACTTCGACCACACGGACTCGCATCTTCCCTCCAAATACTCATCGTCATTTTGTACTTTCATATTATCAACTGACCTCGTTCTCGTCCAGTTGACGAGTGACCCCAGTGACCACGGACACTAAAGAAGCCGTAGCTAGTTTAGCTAGAAAATTATTTGCACTGAAGACCCTTCAGGGTCTACCCAAC
The DNA here is from genome assembly GCA_009870185.1 of Pygmarrhopalites habei. Classification (NCBI taxonomy): domain Eukaryota; kingdom Metazoa; phylum Arthropoda; class Collembola; order Symphypleona; family Arrhopalitidae; genus Pygmarrhopalites; species Pygmarrhopalites habei. The sequence goes on along the minus strand of WJFB01001490.1, from coordinate 29,172 downwards.
ATCAGAGGAAGGCCGATTTACCAGACGACGATTCCCCTGAAGGACTGGTCTAGTCACACCAAAAGGAGTCAGACTCAGCAGGTCACAGGAAAAAGTGAAAAGAAGAGACCGGTCAGTTGACTTTTGACATTGTCAGTGAGTGGAGACTTTTTTTAATAGTTCCTTCAAGACATTCCAATTACAGGCCACCGGTGAACTGACATTGCAGTGGGCCCTTGTGAAAACCTTAAAAATTGAATGCTGGAGAGGAAGTGACAATAACAGGAAAGGAAAGAATCATTCAGATTTAGGCTAGGGACATTACATGTGAACATTACTTCGAAAGTTTCCGGGAAAGTTCCCAAAAAATGAGTTAAAGTCTGTTGAAATTTAACACGTTAAAAGATTTCCCTTCCCCTCTGTCCACCAAATGGTAAGATGTAACTCTAATTTAACATTTAATTAAATGAGCATTTGGTCCTCGTTCTTATATAAAAAATAAAATATTGAATTAATTTCTCTCTCTCTCAGGACTGTGAAAACAGAAAGAGCCAGAGAATTCCGACAGCCTCAAGTTCAAGTAAGTAACTCCTTCAAAACAATTTATTCTCAAGTTAAGCTCAAGATAGGGAAAAGGTTCAGACTAGAAGAGAGAGACTCTGAAAGGGGAAAGGGTAGAATTCTGCGTAAAAAATGTTGGGAGGCTCACGCACTTTTTCCCTTTTGTGATTTCCATTCAACTTTTCTTGTTTCTCCCACTTCCCGGCTCAAATCATTAAATGCCGTCCAGTAGAGGAGAATCCTACAATGAAGAAGGGATTTTGATTGGGATTTGTTGTGTTGTGTGATGTAGGTCCGACCCGGGGTCAGCATTGGTGGTTTGACGAGCAGAGGTACAATCCGGATTCTCCCGTCTCTTCTTCCCCCACTCAACAACAACTCTCATCCTCCCCAGACCCAAAAGGTACAACACGCACTAATGAAGCCCCACAATTCATTGTGTATTTAAGTTCTGAAATTATATGAAGTTAATTGTAATTTAGTTGCGATTCCACTGCCTGCAGCTGATGGCTGGAATAAATGGATGAGGGACAGTCTCAAGAAATCTGACCTCGACGACTTTGCCACTCCAGAATAAAACCCAGTCACGAATGTAATTAAGCTTATAAATCGACTCGATTTATTCGAGTGTTTTGTGAGTAATTGTAAATAGACTCAAATAGTAATCTCAATTAAATATAGACACTAGGTTAGGTGCACACAGTCGTGTCTTAGGTCGTCCAACTGGACAGCTTCAAAATTGTCAGATGACATTGTCCAAAAAACTGAAGACAAGACAGGAAAAGACTAATTCTGGAGGGGGGCACTGCTGATCCGAATCTGCCAGCGGGTCAAGCAGTGCCCTTCTGTACCTCAAAGAGGTCAAGGAATTTGGTGGATATCAAAATCCGGATAACTGTGAAGTGAATAATCACATTTTCTAATGTGTAGGTAGTTAAAGATTTTTATAATACTGAAAAGTATTTCCATGTCGGATCCGAAAGTCGAGGTGGAATGAGCCAATCTCAAAAGAATCAAAATAGCCCAGTCAACTAGTTGACGAATTTGTTGGTAATGTTAAGGATAGTTAACTAAATCTACTCTTTCAAAGAGTCTCTTTGTGGTTTAGGTGTGCTTTACAGCTTAAGGTGACAAGAATTTATTTCCATTTGTCTGAAATATAAATGTACCCATCTCACAAGCTTTAGTTGTACAACTTCTTTAATTGGAGACACAAATCTCAAACACTTCCAAAGTCCAAAGCACAAATTATTCAATTTTGACAGCAAATAATTAATTTTTGGCAATTAATCGGTATGCTCTCTTTAGTTTCATTCACGTCAATACACTTTTGTTATCTGATAGGCTTGTCTTAATTAACATTTGTTGTTTGTGTACGTAAGAGGCTAAAGGGCAATAACTACAAAATAGTTAAGCTTTAACTATTGTGTACATATCCTAATTAACTTTAATTGTGTATTATATTGGAAGGTTCTTATTATTGACAGTGTGTGAGTATTGAATGTATTTGGTGTCCAGATCGATATTAGCATAATTTAAGGTTATTCTTGTCGTGTTTCTCTGACCAATTGAGATAATGTGGAAACACTTTAGTAATTAAATTTAATTAAGAGTCACAGAATACTCAAATTAATTTCAAAATACAAGTACCCAAATAATCAAAATTATAGTGAATCAGAAATAATTAGAATTCAGTGTAGCTTGCTTTTATAACAGTAAATAATATTTCATACCCCAGTTAATTTTAATAGTGTACAGTTCTATTAACAATTAATTGTAGAGATCAAAGAATGAAGTTAGAACTGAACGTCAATTTTGTGATTAATTAGTTTATTAGCAGTTTTGCCAGAATGCTTACAGGCTTAAATGTATATTGCAAATCCTATGGTTGAAAATTAATTGTATCGTCGAAGGCCTCTAATTAGCAGTATTATTGTTATTAATACAAAGAAGGAATTTCTTCTAAATATTGTATTTAAAAGCACTCAAGTCGTTATTTGTATGTATACCAACTAATGTTAAATGTATTTCTTTGTGTACAATTTAAACATTTGTATACTTGGATGGGGAACTAATTTGCGAATAGTTTAATGTTTTTATATCTACTCAGGGTCAAGCAAATTAGGGAACCGTCATTCCCATCCCCCTATTTATTGTTTAATAAAATTCTAATTTAAAATCCCCATAAATTGTCTAACTCTCGCTCTGCTATTTAATTGTCATATTACTGCATTTTGACGAAATAAATAATTAAATTTCTTGTTGAACTTACTGCTTGTAAGTATCTTGTAAGACAACTGAGAATTAGTCTCAGAAGTCTAAATGTAAGTGAATAAATTCACAACAAGCACTGAGTTGGACTTGGACGCCACTTGTCTTTGTTTAGATGCAATGGCAACAGAAAACTCAAAAATTGAGTGTACAAGTGCACATGAATGGCGTCGAAGTCTGACATTCAAATATGGGAAATAATAATTTGCATGTAAGATTAGTTGTAAGAAAGTTTTTTATTTGTCGCCGTCAATTACATTTAACATGACTTTTTTATCAAAATATTTTATTGCATAGTGTGTTATCATCCACATCCCTGTTAGATTCTCAAATTGGCAAATGACAAGGTAGAAACATGGTAAATGTCTTGTCCATTTTTTACTCATCTATAAAAAAGGCAATATAAATATTTTTTGGATAGTCCTAAAATTTGAAATTAGATGTGTGTAAACTCACTATAGGCTCTGCAAAAACAATAATGGATAGCCCCAGCATTCCCAGGTTGACCCCACTGGGCACAAAAGAAGTCTGGGTACTTGATACCCTTGCAAAAATCCTCACACTCATTCGCAACACTCCTCTCGCAAAATGGTTCTGCCTTAATCTCCCCATTTATCCCCTCAAAGTCCATTACTTTTCTGCCATAAAAAATTTAATTATTTTCTGATAATATTAAATTGTTTGTCTACTTTTACTCACCTCCTCCCCGCGTCTTCCTGACAAGTGCAGCCCATTTGAGCGTAACACGTGTCACTGATTTCATCACAAGTCTCATAAGGCCACTTCCATTTTGAGCAGTAATCTTCACACTTCCTTGACATGGAACTGTCACAGGCTTTCCGTTCAGGTCCCCTCAAACTCGTCAGTTGCTTGGCGTCACTCTGTTCAAAAATTCCAGGTTTTTAATCATTTATAATAAAATACAATAATCATTTCGGATTTACCATTGGCGTCGAAGTAAAGAAAAGGAAGAATTCCATCATGACCAAAATTGACAAAGGAGCCATGTCAACTCAATTATCTTCTAAAATACTTGACAATTTTAATGTGGCTATCGTAAAAGCTACTGTGAAATCAATTTTACTGTACAATATTCATGACATTTGTTGAATAAGAGTGTATTTATTATTTTAATAAATTTTTGAAGAGTACACTTCCCCTTTGCGATAATGGCGTTGTCCTGAAGGGGTAATCTGGGATTAACGGACTGTAGGGGAGGGGACAAGATTGTTGTGCTGAAGGTCACGAGCAATATCTTCAGGAGAATGTTGGATACCCTGAACTTCTCTGCTGTATTTATTTTCTGGACATCCAAAGAGCGACTTGTACAATTCCTAAAATATGGCCAGCATTCTCCAGACTTCCCTGCTTTCTCCGCGTTCAGGTATTCGGAAAGATGAGATTCTGCGTACTGAGACAGACTCACACTAGACAAAATTATTAAAATAGATTATTCTTCACAGAAAACATTAGAAGCTCATTATGTTATACTTCGACGCCGCTGCGACGACTTTTACAAAATTTTATAACAAATTCCTGCGAACAAGAATAGAAAAGTGTCTGAGTGGCGTCAAAATTTAACAATTTGAGAGGTCATGCAAGAAATTGATGAAGGGTACATTTACTTCATTTACCTAAAAATTAAAGTGTCAATTTCACCAAGGAGCCCATTGCCTTGTTCATGGAGTGGGAATTCGTGTATTTCACAAACAGTTCGAAGGAGACAAGAACGACTATTGTCAATGCCAATGGACTTGAGCATTTTCTCCAGCTGAGGAATGACCATTGCTCTTTCTCCTCCATGAATTCGGTCTGGAGGAGGAAGGGACAAGACAGATCTTTGGAACAGACGTCTCTTGATCGACTCTATTACTGGCTGTCGTCGAATAATTCGGAAGAGATCACTAATCACAAATACATACATCATAATTAATTAATCCATAACTTGATGACAATTAAGGACAAAGTCAATACCTAAATGGATAAAATGGTGGCCAGGGATGCGACTCGTCGGTCATCCCCAACTTGTCAAAAAACACTGCAATTATATCATAAATTAAATTGACGATTAAAATTATATATTTTCAAGAAACGTTTTTTGTACAATTTTCCAGGCCCCCTACTGTAAAATATCCAGCTGAGTCTGATATCGAAATTGAGTCCTTCCGGTGGTTGACGGAGAAATGGAGTCTAAATTACACATTTAATTTTAAAAACGTTCATTCCTTGGAAGTTCATTCCTTCAGTCGACATGAATTGAAGATGCTTTATTTTTACTTGAACCCTTGAATTTATTGTCAGAACGGACCCGGGTGGAAGGATGAGTTTACTTTGCTTCATCCACACAAATCTTTTCCGTCTTTTCAAAAAGTGTTCCTTACTCTGTCCTTCAGTCGACAAAAGTGTCTGGTCATTATTTTGATGTTGTGACTGTATGTGGTCACACAAGGTCACCAAAAACATGCACGACAGTATTTTATTTTTACAAACAATTTTGAACTCACTTGTCCACCCCTTCATAATTTACTTTAATTCTAATGCACAGGAGAGCAAAGTCAACTTGACAGTGACACTAACCTTTTGATGATCCGTTGAGTCCCAATTGACAATTCTATGTATGTGTGTGGATTGCATACTGATGAGATCCCTACGGAGTAATTGATAAATTTCTGTACTGTTCCCTTGTGACACCCAAATGACTTTGACAATTCAGAGAATATGTCATGTACTAAAATGTGATAAAAATCATTGTAAACAACTTTGACAGATTGTGAGGAGAGAGAGATGCATTAAAATGCATTCCCCCTACTGCACCTTTTTGTGATTGCATGAGATCAAACGAACATCATTGGATGGGACGTATTTATGCTACTAATGAACTTGATTAATCATTGGTATTCTGTGTTCGTTTTCTTTGACAGTAACTGTACTTGGGGAGAGGGTGCAAAACATTGTAATAGAGTTTGAGTCCGCATTTTACAACACACACACACATCTCATTCATTTTGTTGAGTCACGTCGATTTTCTTGACTTCGATGCCGTCTAAAAGAAATTTGTCCATAATAGGATATTAAAACAGAAAGGTAGAAAGACATCCTTCGTTGTCGTTTCAAAAAAACAAAATCAGTTCAGAATTAGTTCAGAATCATTTCTAGTAAAAAATTCTCTTCGGGTTTATTTGATTTTTCCATTGAAATTATTTCTGTTCCTCCCCTCCTTCATTCTGTTTAAAATCGGAGGCAGGGCCCAATTTGAGAATTTTGAGTTCAAGTGTGAGGAGTACTTTGGCTTCGGGTGTATTAGTTAGTGGTAGAGTTTGTTTCCTTAACTTCATATTAGGCCGATTGAACAGAGAGTCTAAGGTTTTGACGAGAGACCCAATCCCCTTCTTTGTCTTTCCGTCCATTACTTTGAGGATAAGGGAGTCCGTCTGAGGATTTTTGATGAGGAAATGGTACGTCTGTTCGTAGGCAGGGTTACAGGTTTTATCCTTGGTTGGAGTAGTCCTCTGAACATTTCCCACTGCTAGAACAATGTAAGGGTCCGGAGCAGTCCCTTTGATAGTCTGTAATTTATTTATTTATTAATATAAAGCCATCATCACTCAAAGTTCAAATATCAAAATGACGTTCAAAATGTGGTATTACAGGTAAATTTTTGGCAGAGTCAATCCGGACAGTCAGAAGAGCTGAAGAGAGACCATGAGCATTAGCTACTTTGATGGCTGGACTTAAATCAGCTTTGTTGGTAGTGAGACCCATCCAATTCAAAATTAAATGAATTTGACCATGCTTGACCCCTTCCAACTCCAACCATAAATTGAGTAATCCTTCTCGACTCACAACACTCAACTCTACTGTACACCTGTACGATACAAAATAATTTCAGTTAAAGAATTAAAAGACAGGTCAGGCATAACAAAATTGTCAAGCTTCAACGCCGATTGCCTTCATGTGTAAAATTAGTTTGATTTTGACTGCACTATAAAAAATCAATGCAACGAAGCAATCGGCGTCAAAGTTGAACATCCGATTTTCACTCACTTTCCTAAAAAGTCATCATTTTGCATCCCGGGTAACCCAGCATCATGATCATACAAGTCTACCGTGAGTCTCTGAGCATTGCTCGTGACAACAGTCTCACAGTAATATTCCCATTTCGGATTTACATCCTTGTTGATCACGGGAGACGTGTATCTTTGTGCACCCACATTGACAATAGCGTAAGGGTCACTCGAAGACTTTCCAAAAACGTTGATCTGGATCAATATAAATAAATAAATTTTAAATTAATGTAATTACACAATTACACAGGGAATAATTTAATGAATTTGAAATGGAGCCTTACATCCTTCTTGACCAGATTTCGGGCTTCCAGTACACACACCCGGACGACCCCTTGAGGTGGAGTCATTGTGATCTCTTCCATGTCCACAGAATCCGACATTTGATAATACATTTTGTTGGGAAGAACCATCCTTGATTTGTCGAATTATTTAATTAAAGTATTATTAATTAAGGTAAGAGTCAACATCACAAAACAATTATTAATTTAAACTCACAAGGCCGAGATTTGTTCTTGCATCGTTCTTCGAATGACATCCGACACATCCGGCATGTCAAATAGGTTAGCCGCTCCTTGGAGGTCAAAGTCCAGTTGAGGAACATCAAGGAAAATATATTGTATCCCTCCAGTCAAAGGCATAGTTTTGAGAATGGGTTTAAACACAAATCGAAGTTTTCCCATCATATGCAAGTCTGCAATCCCACTCTTGATCCCTTTGATCGAGAATTGAAGATCACAGTCCCCTGCAAACATGATGTCAAGGTCTAGGATAACTTCTGATCGGTCTGTCCTCTGGTCATCGTAAACTTTGACCCCTCGTATCCTAGGTGGAACGTCTCCCAGTACAATCTTTTCAAATTTGAATGAACCCATTTTGTAAGCTGCGAGGGACTCTCGAATTCCGGGTTCCATTTCGAGAAGAAGGTCACGGACGTAGATACTGAATTTTGGCCATAATTGTCTGTGTTCGGAACGAATTAGGAATTAGCCAGAGTAAATAGGAAATTTTTAAATTTATAAAAGAGGGAGACTTTACTTGAGAATATTATTGAGCCACTCTGCTCGTTCAATGTCTGGGAAAATGACCCAGGAAGGTAGATTGTCACCGAATCGGGCCAAAATAATTTCTCTCTCGTCCCCCCTGGAAGAGGCAGAAGCCAGTGCTCTTTGGGTTTCCTTGTAATGTGCCCATTCCTCTTTGAGGACGAGGAGAGTGATCGGACCGATGATCCAAGCTACGCTAAACTTGATTGTGTCAAGTAAAACAATTTTTTAAATTGAATGGAGCGACGTATAAAAATATGGATAAAAAGATGTAATATGTGCTTACATGGAAGTAACCGAATGCGTAGAAAAAACCGGATGTTGCGAATTTTGTTGTGAAAGACCAGAGCCAGTCCAATACTCCCGGAGGATCTACAAATTTGTACTTTTTGACACCCTTTTCTCCTGGAAGGGAGGCTTCGCCGATGTGTGTTGACCGGCTTGCGACTACATTGTCTGGAGAAGGAGCTGGACTGGCCATGGCTTAACAAGAACCGATGGAATTTTTTCGAGAGGCCGAGAATTTTGACTTTTGAATTTTGGATGGTCTGTCCATTTTGATTAGTATGCCGTAATTTATCATGGTGAATTTGTTATAATAGGAAATTTACAGTATGATTTTGTCAAGTTTTTGAAGTCTTTGGAGAGCTGATTAGTTTGGACAATTTGTGTTCTTTCCAAATTTACGGAGCTGTGTAGTAAAGAATGGAAAATGAAGTTTGAATTTTTTACAAATTGTTTTAATGAATTGGTGTGCATGACAACATTTTGAATAATTCATTAGTGAATGAGTTAGATGATGATGAGATGGAAGAACGTTGAATTAGCTGTCAGGGAATGATTCGGGGTGAGATGAATTTCTATGGTTAGAATGGTCCTCTTCAGGATGGAATAAACTGTCTGGACAAGCTTCAAAATAAGAGGAGCATCCTCCTCCTCCTCTGCCCATCTCCTCCGCCTTCAAATATTCGGGCATATGAGATTCTCCGTAAGCCGAGTTGCTCACCCTGAAAACAGACACCATAATATTTAATTTGGATTTGTGGTCATTGGAAAAAAGATAAAATGGGATGGACTCACGTGAAGAGAAGAGTGAGAATCTCTCCGAAAAAACCGTAGACTTGAGGGAGTGAAGTTTCGTGAATTTCGCAAAGGGCTCGAAGGAGGCAGCCCTTCCCTTCGAGTCCGTATGACTGGAGTAACATTTCCAGTCGGGGAACAATCATTGCCCGTTCCCCGCCCCTCACAGACTCCGGGGGTGGCAGGGAGAGGATCGATCCAGAGTCAACACTTCGTTTGACCTTGCCTGGTTCTCTTGGTCCAGGGAATGCTCCAAAAGGAAAGAAGATGAGGGGAGGAGAGTCCCTCGGCACCACCAACTTGTCAAAGAACACTGAAAAACCAAGTCTTCAGTTAATTTAAGGAGTTGTATAGTATTAGCGATTGTGAATGTGACGCTGACCATTTATGGGGAATGACATTTTGGAGCTGGCCTTCCACCATTTGGACTTTGTGTGGATCGGACATTTGAACTGGGGAACCACCAACAGAATCACTTTGTCCAGTCCAACTGGCACCAAATCTGGTGGAGGAGGCCCTTCAGGTGGTCCCTTTGGTCCGGGCCCTTCTTCCGGCGGTTCTTTAAGAAGATCTTGAGGGGGAAGAGGACCCTTAAGAGGTGGACCTTCAGTGCAATTCAGTTGAACTGGGGTTTGTACTGGACTGGATGGGCAGAGGGTAGTCTCATTTTGACTCTGACGTTTCTGTTGACGAGCAAAAGTTGAAAGATTGACGAACAAAACAGAAATTGTGAACAAAATTGACAGAATTTGCATGATTAATTTTTATGCCCTGCTAGGATGAGAGACACTCGGAGCAAATGAGAATGGGGCCATAATTTACTTATCCTTTATTGTGATTTTCCTGCAGTCTAGTTAATGACGTTTAATTTGGCTGAATACTGTTACCTGAAAACGGTAACTTTCTAGCACATAATCTGGAGTAGGCCCTTAAGGGGGGAGGAAGAGGGCTCCTCATTTTAAGCAACATTTTCAAAATTATACTCAATGCTCTTTTCATTATTGGCAGTGATTCATTGTAGTTTGCGAATTTTTTATGATTAAACTACATGGATCATAGTCAAATACTAGATATAATTTCCGTTTGTCGGCCTTTGGTGCTACAAATTGAGACCATTGTTAAAGGACATTTAAAATTACGTGGACAGTCGATATAATATTAGCACAGTTGTCAACCTGCCGGTCTGCTATCCTGTGCAAATACTCATTTGCGTGTGAGACTAGACATTTGGATTCAAAGGATTCTCCACAAAGTTTTTTTTTGAAATTCAGAGTGAAGGAAGTTTTGAATCTTACAAATAGAGATTTTAAAAAGTTGCTTAAAATTGTCTTGCTCTTTTAATGTGTTGGTTTCAATACAGTGTAACAAATTCTAAGTGGTTCGATTTGGTCAAATTAGTCTTATGAGTAGACATTTTTGAAGGTAATAGCCATTATTTGTGTGTACTTCATATTTATTTTAATCAAAGTTTAAACCAGATTTATTTTGACATTAATTAATTTTCATTCAACAAAACAAGTATTTTCAAGATTATGGACTAAATACTTTACCCATTTTGGAATAACCAAAATTCAATAATAATGGACATATTTGTGTCATTTATTTATTTTCAGATAGTGTTGGTAGACACTAGCTTAGACTCGTTAGAAAGATCATGATGGAGAAAATATTTGATATGAAGAGCATATGGGACCGGAAAAGGGCCGTGACAAATAAAATGCTTATTTTCCTTGTGTTTGTGATGTGTGTGAGACAATGTCAATGTTTCTATGTCCCAGGGGTAGCTCCTGTAGAATTTAAAAGCGGTGACCCATTGATTGGTAAGTAATAAATGAATCATAACTTATGACTCATCCTTAAGTGAAATTTTGAAATGTATGACAATAATTTGAATGGAAATTATAATATGCTTTTCTACAGTCAAAGCTGTAAAGATGACATCAACAATTACACAATTACCCTATAGGTAAAATTTTGAAAAAATCTCATAAACACATTTTCAAAGATTTGGAATTTGTTTTAAACTTGTACATTTATTTTTGCAGCTACTACAGTCTTCCTTTTTGTAAGCCAAGTGCCCCAAAGTAAGTTTGTGTGTTAGTATATTTTATTTTATTGGATATCGTAAATTATATAATGTGTACAAGTGTGTGTACTAAAACATATTAAATCTGTAATACTTCAAAATTTTTATACAAAAAAAGTCATAACTTTGATTTTTAAAAAGTATACCGAAAAAAGCTTGTTAGGGGTCTAATTAAGCTTTTCGAGTCGAGTTTGACAAGCCAAGGTCATTTGGATGGTGAGCAAAACATAAATTGAGGATGATAAACTAATCCCGCGGCTACAGCAGTCATGTCTGGATGGAATTTTATCGGATTTTCGACAAAATGTCATAATTTAAGTTAATTTAAAAATTTTAACGAAACCTGAAAGATTGGACAATTAACTGCAGTTTGGTTGAGCTGAAACTTGGCAGAGAGTTTCCTTTAGATTTGACAAATGCGTAAATAGGCTATTGCTCTCCTTGACCAAAGGTCAAAGCAAATTCACGCTTTCTTTACAATATTCTTAAACTTCGACGACGTTTGCCGGCACATTGAGAATGAACACACTATTGGAGTATTTGATCCGAATGAATCGTCCACTAATACAAACTGCGTCGAAGTTTAGCAGATTTGTAGGGAAAGTCTACTTTCACTTCTGGAGTCAACTGAAGCAACCGTTTTATTTAAGATTCGGCAAGAAGGTTTAGGAAGGAAATTTTCTCCCATGTGTTAGCTAGTACAACCGCAAAGTTAATTCTCCATGTTACGCCAGCCATGTCCTTTTAATTGAAGTATTTCGATAAAGTAAAATGTGTTACTGAAGGAATACATTCAGTAGAAACGCAAAATTTGTATGCAAAAAACTTAAATTCTTTGAATTTTACAAAAACAGTTGTCTAATTAGGCATTTAGAATTGAGTTTGACAAGCTAAGCTAATCCCGCGGTGTATTTGGGACATTTTGTCGAAAACACAACCAAATTCCATCCAGACATGACTGCTGTAGCGCGGGGTTACTTTATGACCTCTCTTTTACGTTTTGGTCACTGTCCAAGTGACCTCACCTTGTCAAACTCAACTCGATATGTCTGATTAGACCCCTAACAACCTTTTCAGGCACATTTTTTGAAAATTCAAAAAAAAATTTTTTTCATGTAAAAATTTTGCGATATATTACCAAAATATTTTTAACTTTGAGCGCTACCCTGTTTTTCATGAGAAGAGTAACCTTTTTAATTGAAATTAACGTTGAATTTTTCCAGGCTAGAATACAAATCTGAAAATTTAGGCGAAGTTTTGAGGGGAGATCGGTAAGCCAGAAGTCAACTGACCTTTTTATTTCGACCCAGTGCAAGCATAATTACAGTGTAATTTTCAATTTTTCAGGATTGTAACAACTCCATACGAGTTCAAATTGCTGGAAGACCGAACATGTAGTCTCGCTTGCAATTCCATGGTATGAGTCATACTTTCAAAAAAATTTATCTCTCTTTGTATGGAAATTAAATTGTCAACATATTTTTTTTTACATGTAGACGATGCCAATACGATGGAATCCTTCTCACTCGTCCGTTGCCTTTTCTCACATTTCTCATCAGTATTATGTTCACATGTACGTTTTACTTCATCTTACACATAATTCAGCACTAGATTGTAGTATTAACATATTTTCATCATTTGGTACATGTTCTAAAATTGCACAGGATCGTTGACAATCTCCCATGCGTGACGAAAATTCCAACACATGAGGGACGCGACCACCAATTTGAGTAAGGAAGTGTATTCTAAAACCCATTCGAATGATGATAAAAGGTGCTTAAGTTAAGCAGCTTAACGTATATTTTTACTTTCTCAGTCTCGGCTACCGTCTTGGTTTCATGTCGGCGGACAACAAAAAAGCTTTCATTCATAATCACTTGGATTTCAAGGTACTAACTTTCATTATTATGGTATATTTTTTTATTGATTGCTGGTAACTAAAATAATTCTCTGTTGTTTTGGACAGATTCGATACCATACTGAAGATCAGTAAGTAATCTAATGTAGCATCATTTTTCTGAATAACTTGTCATGATATTGTCATGAATGACTATGAATGAATCTATCTATTTAAAAGGAAATCATACCGGGTTGTTGGCTGTGAAATTGAACCCTCAAGTGTAAGCAAAGCTCGTGTCAGCGGAGCAGATCAACAGTGCAGGTAATTATAATAGCAATGCCGGTCAACTTTATTATTAAAGACATGATTTTCATAAATAAACCTCTAAATTTGTCTAGCATTGATGGTCCCAACGACAATGAATCATTCCAAGAAATAAAGGCGGACACGGACAATGAACTCAAAGTACACTTGAACACATTTTTCGTTGAGCTCATTCAAGGTTGTAAATATAAATCCTTCACCTATTCTTGTTATTTTTCCAGTTCACATATACCGTCAAGTGGATGCCATCAGATGTAAGGAATATTTTTAACAACTATGAAGTTGTAGCAAAGAAATCGTTGAAACAAATGTTTGCTTCCTTTTTATTGAGAATTCAGTCCAGTATGGATTGCGTGTGTGCATATATGAATATGTAGTGAGGACATTGCATGTAACAAAGACTAAACCTTAATTGTTATAATTTCAAGGTTCGTTGGGCATCTCGTTGGGACGTTTACCTGAAGGTTTGTTGACTTGAACAAAATTTGTAGTTTTTATTAAATTTTTTTATTCGATGTAGTCATTTGCCAATTTATTCAGTAACCCCTTCACTTTAACGTATTTTAGATGAGTGACGTCAATATTCATTGGTTCTCCATTATCAATTCATTGGTCGTTGTCTTCTTCTTGACGGGTAAATTATTCAAGTCACCAAGTGTGACATGTCTCTCCCAATTCCTTACACCCCACTCACATATTGTTAGTCACAACATAACTTCCTTTTGTAAACAGGAATCATAACAATGATCATTATACGAACTCTTCGACGGGACATTGCTCGTTATAATAATATGGAGGAATCAGCTGAAGAAGGTAAAATACTCTATTATATATTTGTAAAAACATTTTTATATGTGTTAAATCTCCGTGAACCGTTATTTTGGGTACTTTTATTAATCCTATATTTTTAAAACAGCTCTGGAAGAAACTGGCTGGAAATTAGTTCATGGAGGTAATTTGTCATATTAGAACTCCGAATATGTATCTTTGTAGATACGTTATTGGTTAAATTGTTTTGTGTTTTTAGATGTATTCAGACCACCGAGATACCCAAGACTGTTTGCTTCTCTTATTGGAAGTGGAATACAAATTTTGGGAATGGCTCTAGTGACAATTTGTAAGACATTTTCTTAAAGTTTGTCATTATAAGAAAATCTAATGCATGTATGAGAATTAATTAATTTACCATTTTTTCTTTAGTTTTTGCAATGCTGGGCATGCTAAGTCCTGCAAGCAGAGGGGCTTTGATGACTGCAATGATTTTCTTGTACGTCACAATGGGCACGGTTGCGGGTTATTTCTCATCTAGACTCTATCGAACAATAAGGGGGAAAGAGTGGAAAAAGCAGGCATTTTTGGTGAGTTCAAGTTCAAAATGCAAAAAGCTAAATTTAGTTTTTAACTGGTTGTGACACAAATGTATTACATTTATTGATTTTCAGACGGCCACACTGTACCCCGGAATTGTTTTCGGCACATGTTTTTTACTGAACTTTTTCATATGGGGCAAGAGCTCAAGTGGAAGTGTCCCTCTTGGGACTAGTAAGTTTTACACGATCATTAAAATATTAAATTATTGACGTTGAAAAGTTTGTTTCCTTCATTATTAAATTTAAATTTCTAGTGATTTGGTTACTATCGCTCTGGTTTGGAATCTCTCTTCCCCTGGTTTATGTTGGGGCTTATTTTGGCTTTAGGTAAGTTTTCCAGTGTGGCTACTTGGTAATTTTTATTAACGTCAGTGTAATGTGTAACAGTATACAACGTAAGTAATTTTATTTGTATCTCAGAAAACCTTATCAACACCCAGTCCGAACAAATCAAATTCCACGACAAGTTCCACCTCAACAATGGTATTTTTCTCTGTCCATTTTAATATATGACGTATAAATATTAGTTCGTAAATATGATGGAATGATAAATGTCCATGTTCTAATTTTTTCCTCTCCTCCTATGTAGGTATATGAATCTTATTCCAAGGTGAGTTTACCATTATTGCGCAATATTACATTCAACAGCGTTAAATAGTAGTGGTATATGAATTTTGTTTTTTAAAAAATAATAGCTCACTCATGGCTGGTATACTGCCGTTTGGAGCCATGTTTATCGAGCTGTTTTTCATCTTCACAGCCATTTGGCAGAATCAGGTGCATACATGTATTATGGGTCAAATAATGTTGATTTTCATTGGTTAATATCAGCATACAGAATTTAGAAATTAATGTTTTCTCCTCTTTTCAGTTTTACTACATGTTTGGATTTCTTTTCCTCGTCTTTCTCATTTTGGTCATCTCTGTATCTCAAATTGCCGTAGTCATCGTGTACTTTCAACTTTGTGGTGAAGTAAGTAATATCGATGCAAAATAATAATTAATGTGATTGAGTGAATGAAGTGTTCTTAATTCTTATTAAATCTTCAATCTATAGGACTATAACTGGTGGTGGAGAGTATTGTGGTCTTCTGGCGGCTCAGCTATATACATGCTAATATACGCGTTATTCTACTTTAAAGTAAGTATTTACTCAGGGAAACGATGTTAATTGGTGATATTCTGATAACATGTCATGTTAAACATGGAATAATTTTCTTTGTTTCTTTTCTATCTCTAGACAAGACTTGAAATTACAGAATTCATACCATCACTCCTCTATTTTGGATATACTGGTCTCATGGTGCTCACTTTCTGGCTTCTCACTGCCACCATTGGTTTCTACGCAGCGTATTCCTTCCTTCATAGGATTTACGGTGCAGTCAAAATTGACTAACATGCGGGGGTCAATTTTCTGTCATTCTGGACCTCTGGGGGCCCAGAAAAAAATGCAACATAGGAAAATAAATTATTTAAGGAGAAAGATTGACTTTGACATTTGGTAAATGTACTGGAAGGAGAATATAATAAAATGTAAAGACTATATACAAGTGCATAGGGTTAAAGTGATGAGGAAAGTGTTCCAAAAAATCTTTATAACGAGAGAGAGAGAGAGTATTTAATTGAGAAAGTTGAATCCAGTCAATATTTGAAAGAATTTGTTTTTACTACTCTTTACATAAATATAACACTAAGTAGAGTATGAAATGAGTTAAAAATTATCTTCAAGGATGAAACCTTTGTAATATACAGTAATATTTATTTTACGTGTGTTTATAAGCAACGCATCATGTACTATACGTATACAACAGAATGGAATAAGAATATTAATATTAGTGGCATTACACAATTACTTTAAGATGTATAAATAAATCGTTTTGTTATTTATTTTGTCCATAAAAATATATATAATATTGATATCATAAGTAATAGTCAATTTTAAGTTTTATGGCATAGTGCATTTAAATTTCTTATGTAAAGAGTGTCTAATGAACATTATTGTAATTTCATGGAGGAAACTTTCCTCAGGAAAGTTGTGACAATTACATAAAGTCACATCAAAACTATCAAAATATTGTCGAATTCCTGATCAAAATGAGTTAGAGATTTTGGTGCCATTCGAAAACAAGAATTTAAGGGGTATATTTTCAAAATATGAATTTTCTTCATTTTTGATTCCAGGTCTAATAATTAAATAATTTACAAGTACATCCTACTATCTGTGTATAATAATGTACTTTTGAAAAAAACTCTCAGAATTTGTTTTAGTTCTGTGATTCGCAGTTTAAAGAAAATATGAGATGCATCATCGAAATAAATACTGCTATATATTCATCATTGCTTTTATATTCCTCATTTAATTGGCAAATTAAATCCATTGTTGCACCTGTCTCAAAATTGTCTAGTCATCCTCGTACGCCGCGAATGAGTCATTCATTCCGAATTATCTCTTTTTTTTTGCTCTTTAACGACCAATTTTTGGTGATAGTTTTACAACGCATTAATTAATGTTAAAATTGTAATCATGTTTGGATTTGGTAAGAAAAAAGAGTCGCCCTCAAAGACCAGGTCAAAGGTTAGTGATGAGAGCAGGGCTGAAACCAGGGCACAGGTAAGTACATTTCCCTTTACAAAATATATTTTATCTTTTATCTTGTAAATTCATTTTCCTGACAATCACTTTTTTAGTTGAACTTATTTGGAGTCGGAGATGATCAAGGTCAAGAGGACATAGGTGACGATGACTTGGAGGATGAATTACTCGCCTTACTCGGAGAAGGTGGTGGAAAACCCAGGCCAAAGAAGCCGAAACCTCCAACGAGACCTCCATTACCAGGAAGACAACCACAAGCAGCGGTTATAGACGAGTCCAGCTACGATGTCGGTTCTGGGGATGATGATGATGATGACATAGATGAATCTGAGCTTGAGGTAATTTGACAGCACATCTTTTGCACACAGTGTGTTATGGTTTGACAAAGAAGTTAATGGTATAGTTTGTTACTGTGTTCCAGGCTGAATTAGGTGAGCTAACTGGTCAGACTGTATCTAGTCAGACAGCTTCAGAGGCAGTAATTTCTCCTCCTATGTCATCTAATGTCAATGATGGATCCATGATAAATACATTGCAAGATCGTTTGACCATGTATCAAAAAGCAAAAGCAAAGTCAGAGGCTTGTGGTGACTCAGCGAAATCTAGAAGGTAATACAAAATTATAAACGTTAATAAAAAGGCAGTTAATAGATAATAGTTGTAAAAAAATTATTTGAATGTTCAGATTTGCTCGTGGAATCAAAACCCTAGAAGATCTTGTCAAAAAAGCTAAGAATGGAAAAGTTATTGATGAGGCTGAGATTCCACCGATCGTGGCTACAGGAGAAACAAAACCAAAAGAAGTGGAAGACAATGGGAACGTCCCTGAAGTGCCACAACCTTTAATCGAGGACCCAGTCCCCATTCCAACATTTGAACCTATACTACAAATCCCAACTACCACTGTTCCAGTCCGATCTAGTCCAGAACCCCCCTCCTTGGACAGTCAACCAGCTCCAACTTCCACAGATTCTTCTTTGGTTCAACCACCGATTACTATTGACTCTCTTGTAGAAGCACGACTGAAAGATTACAAAAAAATGGCTGTAGTTTTGAAGAGATCGGGTGATGCACAAGGTAATTGCTGTTAGTTTTAAAACTTATTGTGGTAAAACGAATAGTAATTTATTTACAGTTGAGTAGATGCTAATTACTATTTCTATTTTTTTCAGGAGGACTTCAATACTTAAAATTAGCAAAGGCAAGCATATCCTAATAAACTAAAGTTGTTCACTTGACAAAGTTTTACATGTAAAACATTTTTAATTTATATTAGGCTTTGGAAGCAGCTAATAAGAGTGGTGATCCAGTAGACTTGTCAGTCTTCCCTCCTGTCCCTGATTCCAGTCAGTCAAAAAGTGAAGAGTCAAATCAGAATAAGCAAGAAGTGTCAGGACCTCCCTCTTCAGAAACACAGCCTGAAGAACATCCTGTTCCTACGGCAGAGAATGTTGGTCTTCCAAATGAATTATTTTCAGGGCCAGAAGCTCCAAAAACGATCATGGAAGCCTTGCAACAAAGACTAGATAAATACAAGTCGGAAGTTGAAAAAGCTACAAGTGACAATAATTCATCAAAGGCGAGAAGAATGGGTCGTATTGTTAAACAGTATGAAGACGCAATTAAAACTTACAAGCAAGGGAAACCTGTACAATATGACGAACTTCCTACTCCTCCTGCATTTGGACCTATTCCAGTTCCAGGGTCTTCTGGAGGGACTGTTGCTGCTGCCATGGGTGGTGGTGGAGGAGCAACGGATGTAAGTAATGCAAATACAGAATTAACACTACCAGTACCAACGGTTGGTGGTACAAGTCCCAAAGTCCCTCGAACTTCTGACCCTACTCCTGTGGGTGACACTTCTCCAGCCAAAGTTCCAAAAGGACCAAGTGGGATTACACCTCCAGGATCTTCTATTATTCGGGGAGGGAAACCTGTACTTAAATTAACTCTTCAAGAAAAACAGTTGAATGAAATTTTAAGACGACAGAAATTATTCAAAGACGCTGCACTTCAAGCAAAAAGGATGGGGGATGTTAACCAAGCCAGAGAATTTTTAAGAACAGCAAAAAAATTTGATCAAGTAATTGAAGCAAGCAAGAGTGGTCTGCCAGTCGATATGAATACGCTTCCATCAGCTCCAGCTGAAGTAGCTGCATTAGAAGCTGAGGACTTTGAGCTCGTTAGTGGTGAAGACTGTATTGAAGTATCTGGTGACATTTCGGAAGTATTTTCAAAGCTTGAAGAAGATTTAAAGAACCAACTGAAAGTTTGTATGAGGACTCGGGAACATTACAAAAGTATTGGTGATGTGGCGAGTGCTAATAGATTTGAAAAAATGGCTTTGGAGTCAAAAAGGGATTTGGATACACTGAGGCTGGCAGCAAAGCAGGGAGGTTCTATACCCAAGTATGATATCATAATGTAACAATTTTAATATAATAAGCTAATTCTAATGTTGTATCTCTGGTATCTGATAATTTTTTACGTTTTTTCAGGTATCATTACGAGACTCGTGTGTTTAATATTACTGAGTACGAAACAAATTGTTTAACTTGAATTTTATTATTAAATTTGGACTATTTTTACAAAGGTTACTAACACTTAAATTGTTCTTTCCCTGCAGATGTAATACAGACTTGACAGAAGACGAAATTGAAATAAATATTCTTCAAGGAATAAATTACAAAGTAGCCAATCCAGCGGATGTTGACACATTCGTTAAAGTTGAATTTCCATACCCTTCGGTAAGTCAGTGATTTTTTTAAAAGTCAAAAATACATAACTTTATCGGGACCTTGTATCTCACTTTGTATATTTCTAAACTTTATTACAGGCAGAAGAAGCTCAAGTTAATGTAAGTTCAATTATTTTAAAATCATCTTTTGACTACTATACTCAACTGTACCACATTTTGCTATTACTGTATTTCTGATTAATCAATCGTCACATTATTATTTTAGAAAACATCTGTGATTAAGGATACGAATAATCCAGTGTATAACGCAACTATGAAAATGACTATAAATCGAAGCGCTCGTAATTTTCAAAGGTTCATCCATAACAAAGGAATTAAGTTTGAAGTCTGGTCAAAAGGGTAAGTCTTTATTTTGATAATCAGCTTCTTGGGTGGGTATATAAAGTGAAAGATGTCCTGGTGGCATGTGTATCTGTTTATTCCTCAATCTTCCTCTATATTTCGTTTCTGATATTGTATCAGTGATATGTATTACATGCTTTACATACCCATATTTTTTTACTAGTGCATGTGACTAGATTATGGTTTATGGTACTTGGCTGAATATTTACTTTTTGTCCTTTTTGGTCTTGTTTGTTTTTAACCCCTATCCAACTCTTCCTGACAAAATTTGTCCTACAATTTAGAGGATTATCTTGTTCATCTTTTCGTCGACTGTTTTTCTGCAGAGGATTTTTACGTAGTAGTACGCTAATTGGGGTGGCCAACGCCAAATTACTAGGACTGGAAACTAAATGTAATGTTCATGACGCCTTCGAGGTGAGTACGAGTGCAAAAATACTGTACTTAATTAGCTGCATTACATTTTATAACTTATATCATAGATAAAACTCACATGTTGAACTTGTTGATGACAAAATATTTTAGATTCTGGACGGCCGGAAACAAGTAGGGAAGCTGGAAGTGAAAATTAAACTCCGTGACCCTGTTCTCATGAAACAGATCACACAAAAGAAAGAAAAGTGGCTCTCAATTGACAAACTGTAATGTTTTATGATTCCTAAATTCCTTTTATCCCTTTAATATATACATTATTCTTCCAAGATGTGTAGACGTCATCAACCAACGAGCAGTTGTTTTTTTTTCGTGGAGTTTTATTTTTACCAAATCTTTATCGATTGTTGAATTTCAATTGAATTTACCTGCTTTTCTCAAAGTTGAATGATAGAATGGTCGAATCCTTTATATATATATATAATATAATACAATCATATTTACAAACGCAACGCGTGTCACGCTATAAAACATGTCATCAGTCGTAATGTTACACTAATAATGATATATATTGCTTATTTTTAGTATAAAAAATAACATTGAGATATTGTGCACTTGTGAATTTTAAATCTGCACTAAATTTTACTTTTACGCCATACATGTATATGTGATTATTGGAAATTGAATGATATTTACTTGAAAAATTATTGTGCCTACAAGCGATTCTGTGAATTAGAGCGAAAGAGAGAGAATTATTTTGCGCTGGCGAATAAAAATTTGTAAATATAAGTTTGCAAAAAACTCTTCAGTATAGTTTAGCTTTATTATAAATAATCAACAATTCTTAAACAATTAGGTCATGTATTTGTAACAATAGCCAACAATATTAATATATGGGACATTCTTTTTTTGCTTTACCTATACAATGGAGAAAGGAATACTGTCGCCATAATTTTCTTTAAAACCATTTGTCTAGTAGGGTTGATAAGAACCAAAATTGTAGGTGTTGAGTGACCTTTTGTAATCTTGTTGAAAGTCCTGTCCTCCGTAGTTATTGTTCTCGTAGACTGGAAATCCAAAGTCTACTGGAGGAATGGGAGCTCGGTACTCTTGATTTTCAAAAGGGACGGTCATGGGTTCATATCGAATTTGATGATAACTGTACATAATAGTTAAAATTAATTTGTCTTATTTCTTCAATCACACACACTTGAGCGTAAGTAATAATATTATATGCCTTCGAAATCCAAAATTAGGGTTAATTTCGTATTCGCTCTTAGACTTTCTGTTCTCTGCAGGAGTCTGGACAAATCCTTCTCTTTCTGCTGGGACTGCATGAGTCAAACAATTGAGGGCAAATAGCTGTACTCACAGAGAAAGAGAAACAAAGACACGATACTTTATCCATTAATACAAAATGTACTAGAATTTGATATTCTTTATTAATATAATAATTTACCGTGAACACTATCCAAGTCCACATTATTGGTGAAAATCAAAAGGAGATTTATATGGGAATATAGCAAACAAGGAATTGACTTCAACTCGATGCAACCGGAATATGGACTAAAAGTCAAACGAACTTCCTCCTATCTTTATACAGGATCTTCATGGAGACCAGCCATCATCATCATCATTCTTGACCCAAAAAGGTCCAAAAACTTTCTCCATTTTCAATATGTACTCACTCAGCCCCTGGCCATTCATAAAATACAACATACATGAAAGGTTGTCCAGCATAGGTTGAAATGGAAAGTGTTTGTAAGGTCCGGCTCTGACTTCTTTTTACAACTTGGCCCAATTTTCTTTTCCTTGTTGTATGAAACGGTTGCGTTTTAATTGTATGTTTACAGTCAAATTCGTCATAGTGCATTTATGTATTTAAGTCTTCCTAGTCAAATCTTTAAGTTTGGTTTTAATTGTGAACACACTCTCAGAATACACGTAGCTCCAACCGGCGTGGAAGTGTAACAAAAATTCCTTAAGAAAATCTTCAATCTGGACGTATTTTTCAATTAAAGTTTTATTTGCAAAAATTGATAACAAGGGCCGAAAAAAAGCAGAAAAGTTAAATATTCATTTTACACTACTTTTTGCTGGGTCAAATATCAGTTTGATGACCTGTAGATTGAAAATATGGAAAAAAATAAAGCAGAAAGAGCAGAATTTTTGACAAAAAGCAGAAATCAAGCAGAATTTGCCTTTTTTTCAAAAAATGCGATTTTTTGCGTAGTATTTCCTGTACTTTCTAAGATATTCAGTAATTTTCTTGGTATTTTCAGTGTTTTTCTACATATTTTCAGTGCTTTTTTCTGATTTTTCAGTGATTACGTAGGTTTTGTCAGTGACTTTTCAGGTTTTTTCAGCACTTTTACACAATTTTTGCTGTTAAAAAACACTTTTTTGCTGAAAGCAGAAAAAAGCAGATTTTTTTTTCGAAAAAGCAGAATTTTTAAAGCTCGCAGATTTTTTTCGGCCCTATTGATAACAATATAAATATAAGTGTCGTATGAAATTATAATATATTATTATCCATTGTAATATATTTGTAATATATGTAGTCAGTGTATTTTTATATTGAAAAAATACTTTGAGTCAGATTTGAGGAGTTAACATGAATACAAATGTTTACTCATTATGAGACAGTGTTCGATTCCTTTTCTTCCCCACCGGCACTCCGTCATGATTATGATTGTCCATTTTCAACTTGAGAATCCCGTACGTCGTCTCCTCTTTCTCAGGGATCACTAATTAACATTAAAAAATAAGTTATATTGTATTTCTTCCATTGTGAGTCCTGGTCAATATCACAAGAAATGAGTATTTCAACTTACACATGAGAGAGATCCTTCGAAACTTTGGTTTATCCGTATTTTCCTGTGTCGACGGAGAAAGTGAAGACAAAGAACCGAGTGAATGCATTGTACTGGAAGACCCACGGGGAGAATCAGTAAATGAGTGACCTTCCGGGATCAACGAGAATCCTTTCCTTGTTGTCCCGATGACAATCGGAGCTTCTCCACTCACAACTCCTGCCCATGGTTTTCCTTGTGATTCCAGTGCATACTGAAATAAAGAATTATAAATTAAACAAAATTCCAAAATAACATTCAATTATTTTAAAATTTAATTGAATAAACTTTCTCACCTGGATAGAGTAAGTAATCTCAACAGACTTTTTGCTCTCCCGGGTTAAACTAGGCATAATAAAAGTGGGGATGGGGAATCCAGATGCCCAACAAATTTTCCCATCTTTCATTTGGAATTTGGGGTCAGTGGACACCAATTTCTTTTGAACAAGGACAGCCGTCGTGGCCTTACTAGTCCCACCATCCTTGGCAATGTATTTGACCTTAATATTGGAAATATAATAATATGAATTTTTAGTTTCTCGTCATGCTCTCTCTGAGTAAAATTCAAGTGCGAATTTGATTGACGCACTGGACATGGTAAATGTATATGTGTGCATAGTGTAGGACGTATACTGTAGGTGGTTAATGGTAAGAATTTATTCATTAAAGTAATATAGGGAGTATATAGCATTGAGAATAACATTTTATTTTTTCTTATTTGAACGATCATCACTCTTGCTCCGGTCTCGTTTCTGTTGAGTACCACCTGCTGACACAATAGGATCAAAAAAATTAATGTTCACTTGACAGTGAGGTAGAGAACAGAATCCAAGTGATGAATTTGCAATTAATGTTTGACCAAGGCAGTTCCAGTTCCAGCAGAGTCGACCCCATTCATTCTTTGTTCCTCTTTTGTTCGGGTGAAATAATTCTCTAGTCAAATACCAGTCTCCCTCCTCCCATGCCTTCGATTGAGGATTTTTCTTATACAAAATTGAATCTTCAGGATTCTCTCTCCATTTCAAATCATGATTGACGGATTTCTCCTTTCCATGGGGTGAGCACAAATATGTTGAACTAGCTTCAAATGTAGTGCATTGATTAGACATACACGTTTAAATCCATCCGGAACTGATTGTCCTCTTGCCGTCTTGACCCTCCACATGACGTGTCTTATATATCTTTGGGTGTTATCTGGCTTTGGGTCGAGTCTCTTTCTGACAACTATTTCATTAGGAGGAGGAGGAGAACTTACAGATGGTGATGACGATGGTTGTTGTCCAGTTAGAGCAGAGGCGATGGCATTCAATTCAATTTGACGACGAGAATTGTCCCGACGGCGAATATAATTATTTTGACATGTTGTTGAACAGAATGGAGCCCGTTGATGGTTGAACGGTCTGAAACATTGATCATATGCATACACAACATGCCATTTTCCAGGAATATACTTTGACAAAATTTCCCTTCTATAATAAAAATCTCCTTTAGTTGTTTCCTCTCCATTTTGACAGTAAAAAAGAGGGAAGGGAGGTGTGATGTTCAAAATATTATCATTTCGACCAAGATGGGTAAAACAGTAGTCTGTGTTGTTTTTAAATGTTTTTTCTCACGCAGACGTGATGTTTACCACCATCAGTGTTTTCTCTCGAAGAAATCATTTTTCTAAATCTGACATTACTGTCACTGTTGGAAAAAGTGGGAAGCTGAATAATATTATCTTCCTTCTTTTCCTTGTCTTCCATCAACTTTTTCCAGTCTCGAGGTCGCTGTTTTTGACATTCTGTGACGTGATCAAGGAAACGATCCTCCTGAATGAGAGCTCTACGATAGACCTGTAAATACACAAAGAATGTCAACATATATACAGTGTGGCCCGGAATAATCTTCACTACTTTAAAAGTTCATAATGTCATTGGCTATTCGGGAAGGGTCTACTCGTCATTTTTGGTCGACGGGGACGCCCAGGATTAAGCTACATAATGTGCTACTGCCTTCCTCATGCTTGCTTTGCCAGGAAGCACATAGGAGACACGTGGCATCACGTGGCTTTCACATGAAAATCTCTCTCTCTCAAGGAGAATTACAAAATTAGCATAAATACATAAAGAGTGGGTAATCATACCTGAATACAATAATTAATTCCCGAAAGGAGCATTGTCCATATTATTATTGAGAAATGGATGACATAGTTTTTGTATATTTTAAGTTAGCTCTAAGTGTCTGGGTCAATACTGGGTTATGTATTTAAGATGAATGTAGAATTATATTTATATTACAGTATAAATATATTTTAAAAGATAGTCTCGGAACATCTTCAAATTTGATGTTTTATATTACAACAATATAGTTATTTACTGAGAATATACAGTCATGGCCTGTTCCTTTTTTAAACAGTTGGTATTCAGAAAATGTTTACCGTTTTTGAAAATATAACCCTGACATGACATTATGAACTTTTAAAGTAGTGAAGATTATTCCGGGCCACACTGTACATATATATAGAGTGCTAGCATACTGTAATTTACAACGAATGGTAAAATAATATTTACCTGACAAATGTAAGGCCACCAGTCTAGATGGTTACTAATGTGTCGACACAAATTAAAATATTTTATGGCATCATGTCCACACCCATTCCATTTACAGACAAAAACATCTTTTTCTAAATGATCCAGTACGATGTGCTGTAATAGTACAGAAAGCAGACAATTAGTTATTATCATAATCATACTTGGCATACACAACCAATCTATAAATATATACTGATAATTTTGATTGTTACTCACATTATACAATTCTTCACGAGGATAAAAATCCAACAATTTGCCACCACCAAATTCCTCCTTACATCCGTCCCAAAGACATTCCTTGTGACCTCTGACATACATTTGTTCTCTGGCCTTCTTCTCAATCAATTCCTCCCTCGTACTGACCCCCAGTCTTGCCATGGCCTGAGAAACAAATTCTTCTTCGGAATCATCTGACTCTCCTTCACCAAATAACATTTGGGCTGAACCATACGTGGTCAGGGCAGCAGCTTTACATGTGTCATACAAATCAGGAATGTAAACAGCCTGTCTTGAGTCATCCTCGTCAGGATAATATGGACCTTGACCACCACTGGCCATACTAAATTACAAAAACTTAATGAGTAAAAATATGCAAATGATTACGGGTCAAAATGAGGAATAATGACTCAACATGAGTGGTTTTGCATTTACCTGTGATATTTGATGATCCACGAGTCACTTCTCTTTTAATTAAACTTTGGTAGACGTAAAAATGATTTTTCTGGACAAAATTTGGGAAAACTGACGATTCACTCTCAAACTCATGCAACCCATGTGACAAAATTCAAACAAAAGGGCGGGATATTTTTTTGACTGACGATTTCAAAGTTAATTGTGTTGAAAACTTAATTATGGCTGCAAATAATCCTGCTGTTGTTCTCCGACAACAAACTCGTGCCATCATCCGTGCAGTGTACCTTCAGTTAAGACATGACATGGACAACAATGTGCCATTTCACTACTATACTCTAGACTCAGAGAATCCTCGCCATGACACGAAACTTGAAGTTGTCAGATATTTATTAAAGTGTTTTGTTAGGGACTTGAATGCAGGACGAATGAGGTCTCTGCGACATTACTACTATGTGAACCTTGCTAGATTACACCCTGCTCATGACGTGACCCCTCGACTGATCTACAAGTGTGTTAATTTAATCGCAAAGCGATTCCAGGTAATAAATTTGTCCACCATTCAAACTAATCACCTCACATAATTTCTTACTTTGTGATTATAAATACCGTATATGACATTGTGTACAGATTACGCGAGACCGACTTCCCATTAGAGTGAGACAGACAAGGGGCTTCTTCTGTACTCCGGGAGTATTTATAAATAAATATAAATGGGACAAATTTATATATTGAATAGAATGATTAGAATGTCCTTCCTCAGGCTCATGTGATATCAGGTAATTCTGCGAAATAATCACTTCATACACTGCGTAATATCTATGTACAAAATAATGAAGTTTTTTTTTGTTAATTTGTTGGAAAAGGATGGACTAACATAACGACAAACGTCCGAGTGCAAATTCCAGTTGAGTCCAGTTCCATTTCAACTACCCTCATCAACGGAAATATATTTAATAGAATGATGCCATGTATAATTTGGGAAACTGGAGGATATTCGTCTGAGGGTCCTGTAATCTTTGGATCAAAATTAATGGAAGCCACCGTCATAGATGAAGAAGCAGAAGTGGTTGACAATGAACTTCCTACGCGGTCTCTGTGTGACAACGATTTATATGGGATTGATATACCGTGAATTTTTAAAAATATTCTCTTTTACTAATGTAGGAAAAGAAGAAAAATAATTAAATGTGTATGGTTGACAGATTGGTTCTCAAATTGGGTAGTTTATCTGAGGAGAAAGTCCAGAATGAAACCGATCATTTGATTTCCAACCTCATTCCCATTCTGGTTCTAAACATCCATAATGACCCTAGAAGAATTGCAATGACTCCACAGTCAGTAGAAATAGACCTTAGGCCCTTGAGATGGCCTTGGAAAAGATTGGCTCAAATTGCATTACAAGGAGTAAGTTCTTAATATTTAAAATATGAAGGTTCCAAACATCTACACAAAATAAATAATTGATATTATTCTTACTTCCCAGGATCCAAATAATGAACTATATCGATGGGAAGATGCAATTAATCAGATTGAAACAAGTCAGACTACAATCCCTCACGGTGCTATTCCTAATCTGGTCGGATTTTTAGTCGCTCATCCTGATATGCAACAATTTATCTAATTATAAACCTATAATATATTATGATCTGCCGAAACCACTGCAATATATACAGTCTATATTCTGGTGACTCGTCTAGACTATCACTTGTTACCGTCTTCTTTACCAATTCCAAAGTAATTTTATGAAATTATAATAATAAGCTGAAATTTTTTTCACCTTCTGAATGAGAGCCACGGCCAACTTGACAATATTTTTTGTACAATTTTTGAAGGTGAGAGTGAAAGTGAGATTTTCTCCTGGTAAAAATCCCCTTTTATTCACAACCAATTTGGCAGCCAGGACGGGTCGGAGGGTGAGCCGGGTGAATTCTTTTTTGGCCAACAAGGATTTACTCAACTTACTGTCCAATGGCATATTTAAATATTCTTCAAATACTCTATTCATAAACACATCCTCGTCCTCGTCTGTCGTTGTTCCGGATCCCTCATCCACCTCCCCTCCTCCATTGATAGACAGTTGGTCCTCAATTGGGCCAGGACGTTGACAGGCACAGTTCCTCTGTTGTTGTTCTTCTGGGCCGACACAGGGACAGGTGAGAGTTGACACTCCGTCCGGACTGATGGACTGGACGAGACACGGACAGACCTCCACTTCGTTCTCCTGGTTTTGGCCACACGCACAGTTACATCTTCCTCCTGGAAAACATTAAATTGTCAATTTTGTAAGAAATAAATAATCATTTTTTTGTGGAAACATTTTCTCTTCATAATTTTCTCCCTTTTAGTCAAAAACGTGTAACTTTTTTTGGGGAGGAAATATGAAGATTGGTTTTTTGAATTTAATTTTTGGATCCTCACCCCCAGATTT
>WJFB01001489.1:0-30667 GCA_009870185.1 Pygmarrhopalites habei | reverse complement strand
TAGTTTTTGTCATTTCTTTCATCTCTTGACGACCACATTTTTACATTTTAATTTACATTATAGGCCAAGTCAGATAGAATTGTGGGGCCAATATTTGATGAAGAGGGCAAATCAAATCAAAAAGACTCTTGTGACGGTGCAAAGGTACAAACAAATAACTTTAGGATTTCAAAAACAAATGTTTTTTATGGTCCATTAGTGAGTAGAGCTGTCAAGTGTTTTATATTATCTATATGATGTGTATTTTTTGTTTTAAATATTTCTTAGATTGCAATGAGTCCAGATTTTGGATTTGTGGATTTACTTCGACAAGCTTTAATTGGACTGCATTTATTACCTGAAAACTCTTCAGCAGGTCTTATTATAATGACGGATGGGGTCATAAGGTATTTGTACACTTCAATAGGTCTACATTTTCAAAATATTGATGACTACAATCTTGGTGTTCACATTTTCTCATTTTGCAGTGTGCCTGATGGTGGATACCTCGACACCATTCTTTCTCAACTAAGGTAATGGGTTTACCTTGAACAACCTTTTAAACTTGCATGCATTTGAAACACTTTGTAAATTCAAATTCAAATTTTAAATTATTATTATTATTATTATAATATTATTTGATGTGGGTTCAATCCTCTCAGATGATGTTCTTCAATCTAGTTGGTTATTATTTATCTAGTTGTAATTAAAAATCAAAGTAACATGTCTTACGTAGGAGAAGTATTTTCTATATTTTTTTCAGATACAATACTGTTTCCTGTTCGTTTATACAACTCTCTAGTCCATTTCATCCGCATTTATGCTAGTGAGTTATATGTACAAAGTTTAGAAATCTGTTGATTCCATTACAAGCATCTTCTCTATAATTTAATATTTTGACATCATTCTAGTAACATGCATGCTAACCAAAAATGTAAATTTTTACTGAAATAGCGGTGTGCTACCATATGCGGACCTAATGCGTTTCATATCTTCTGCAACATTTGGAGTTTTCTTGACATCAATCCCCGAAATTGTAAGATGAAAGTGAAGATTTTTTTTTTTTATAAAATGGAGGCCGTATGCTGAAAAATTCGTGTTTTTTTGTAGAAAAATGATGATTCACTCGAAATGAATATCTATCAACAAGCGTTTCTAGTATGGAGCTTCCAAAGAGCGTTAGAAGGTTTCAAAATTAATCCATTATTGCCACCCAGTAGTAAACCAGGAGAATGGTCTGTGAGGTAAGATTCCTCCCAGTAGAAAGTTTCCACCGATTTTTTGTTTTTAAATGAGAAAGTATTTCAATAGAAGATGAAAAAATTAATTATTTTGGAACTTTTTTTGTCACAGAAATAAATGCTTCTCCAGTGTTAGAGACATGCCCATAGTTAAGAAACTACAGTATGAAACGTCGTTAACTGTTGATTATATCAAAGTTTTGTCTTGTCGACTTCGCGAAGGATTCACAATAAAGGCAAGTTACCTTTGTGTAATATGATATTCCATTAAAACAAATTACATGTTATAATTTTTCTGTTTTCACTTACTACATGTAGTCTCTTACCATCAGTCAAGATAATGTGGCTGAGATCAAGTTGAGTCTTCCATGGAAATTTTTAATCCAAATTGAATATATTTTGACGACAACCATCAACTCTCATAAAGTCAACTGCTCCGTTTCATTAGAGGGGCCATATGATTTTCTACATGATGTGACATGTCTAGCAAAAAAGCCTTTCCAATCATACTACCGACAATTAATGGTTTCAAGATTCTGGCAATCGCAAAAGAACTTGTCCGAGTCTGACAAACTCCTTGTACATTTCAACTCTTTGTACGTAACGTCAAATTTGACAAGATAAAATTTGAATTATTTTAAAAGTTATCATTTTAAGTTATGAGTCTGATTCACTATTAAGAAATATAATGTCTCTCAATGAAACTTATTATACCCAGTCATCATATTGAATATGACATATTCAATGTACTGTATTTATTGATTTTATAATCAAACAGTTCTACCAATCCGGCCCTTTACAATATTCCAGACAGCTTGAGAAATGGTGTTCCTCTCTTTTATATTTCTTCAAGTAACTCTGCGCCGGTTTTACTCTCAAGGTATAAACACAAGTACATATTATAATTTCCATTCAAATGAATATTATTGAAATCGAATAACCTTCATGCCACTCTCTCATATTTTTTTTCTCTATATATTTATTTTTACAGTGATTTCGATAGATCTCAAAGTCAATTTGCTCAATTTGCACAATTTTGGAAACCTGTTTGTTTACTTGACACTACAATATGGCAAAAGTGGATGCACACTCATAATATCGGGATAATTTTGGAACACGATCACCCACTACCAAAGTAATTTGATTGATTTTGATTTTAGAACGATTACTTCTTTACTTCATTTTCAACTGAATTATGCTCTGGAGTACAACAACTTTGTTGCTATTTTAGGAATTTGCATATGCCTAATCAGAGTGGAAGGTATCATGTAATTCAATGTCGACAAAGTGTAATGGCATTAAATACTCTTCTGAAAGATTGGAGCTCGTTCGTTCTTGTTGAAAACCATTCATATATCAAACTCATGTTCAAGTAAGTTGACATTTTTGCGGAAATTACTTGTGAGAACTCGTAATTTGTACCCACATTTAATTACTTTTTTTGTTCTCTGACAGTGACCACGAGAAGCCACCATTTTCATTTTATATTATACGTGTAACCTCGAAACCACCATGTGTTGTACTACGTTTGGCATTTCTTGTGGGTACACCAGGTCAGCTGAGACATGAAGCGGTTACGATTCTCCGAGAAAAAGTTGCTAGTTTAACATTTCCACAACGACTAAAGGAACCACTACAACCAAAATGGAGGCTGAATTCGGATGCTAGTATGACCGAAGAGACTGAGTGTAGTGTTCCAAAACCTGTGAATAAGCCATGGGTTCTTCCTTGTTGTACTCTACTACATAAGCCAATAGAAAAAATTCTGCTCAGGTATGCCTTATTATTGTCTTATAATTATATTTTTGAGCAATTCGGTTGTTGCTGCTTATGTGAGCAAAGAACCAATTTATTCAGGAATCTGATAGAAACAATTGTCATATATATATATAATCCACTCAGGTATGAAAGGGTGCCGCGATCGTTGACTCAATGTAAGTTGTTTACTATTCAATATTTTTGTTGTATGTATTTTTTTCAATTTATTGACAAACGCTCTTGTTATTTTAAACAGCTCTCTTACCTCAGAACTCTTACAATAATATATCCAGTCCTAAAGCCGCAGGTAGTCATTCCATTTTATATTGAAGATGTAACAATGACGGTGAAGAAGGAATAAAGCGTAAAATATATTTTTTTAAAAATGAATATAGGGAATTTTGGAACCTTCGGATTTCGTCCAACTTTTCATACGCCCTGGTCTGGAATCAAAATGGGACCAGAAATGTTCAATACAGTTGCTAGATATTTGCACCATCAACGCTGGTACAATATTATTATTTCGCTACTGTTGATTTCACTGCTTCCGAATAACAAGAACAGCATGTAATTCATCTCGTCTATATTGTTTTCCTATAAACCCAAATTTCATTTTGTAGGATTTGGTGTATCCAAAGTTCTACCACAGCTCCACTGAGTCTTGGTTGTGCTGCTCAGATCCTGTCGACGTTGACAAAGTAACATAGCTACTAATGTCATAGCAGATATTGATGATGAGCGCTTTGTTCAATGAATAAAATGACTCTTTTCTGCAGAATACGACTTCAAGAAGGATTTCGTTTTGCTAACTCTGGAGCTGGAATTTTGAATATGATTATGGAATTATTCATGACGGTAAATTTATGCTGGTTTAAATCTTTTAATTGATACATTTCCACCGATTAAATACTAAAGGTAAATATTTTTGTAAAAACAATTTTGTAGACTGAATGTGACGAGTCGTCATCTGAAAATGAAACCTCTGAAGGAAGTGAACCAAGTTTAACTCCATGTGTCCTTCAGTACATTGTTTTCCCACCGGTCACATCTTTGGACAGGTAATATGAACCTTCTTGCCTCAGTATTTGCAGTACCGTCAATTGGTGGCTTGTATACTCATGAGTGTACACATTTTAGTCAAATAGATGACGAAGATGATGGAGAGGCGGAATCTGTAGATGACCTGGGTGAACTGTACTTAGTGACTGAGTGTTGGATTGAACCACAATTTGGACGGGTAACCAATGTTGGCAATCATCAGTCTTACATAGATGGACTTGAATATGTTGCCATTCCACAAAAGGTACGTGATTCTCATTCTTGTTTAATCTATTTTTCATTTAGTTCAAATTGCAAGGCTTGAAATATTTTCACCAGTTCCTTGTTTTAATTAATAACATTTTGCATTGGAATAAGATAATTAATTGCAACATTAGCATCCATTATCCATTTTAAATAATACAATACGAGTAAGAGAGGTAGTATTAGGTGATATCTATTCAGGCTGAATAATTCAGCATGTCAGCAGAGTGATTTGCTTTTATCTGTCATTTTGAAAGTTTTTCAGATTGAGATTGCAGAGTAAATTATACATGTAGCATTAAGCATATATATATAATATTTGTTTTGTATACCAGAAATTAGGATGTAAGCATGTTTTTTCGGGTCAGATACCGTAATGGACACCTGTTGGAACTCCCATTTGAAATGAGTCATTTCAACTCGTTTAGTTCCTATCTTCTCTTTACTCGGTGTCTAATATCTGAATTGATTTCTGCACGTTCTCAATTGTGAGGGCCACGTACATTTTAATTGATAATTTTTATAATATCCATTTTTATATAGTCATATGACTATTGACTTTTTGAACACCTTGTCTAAATGACTTTGTTGAAATGAAGAACCAGTAAAATGGGTCTCTATTTGCTTTCTCTCTCTCCCTTTGGTTCCAATTCTAACTATGGACATTTATTGTTTGCTCAACTTTTGGTCTTATCGTTCGTTTTTCGGTTCAAAGGAATTTATTTTGTTGTCAGTCATTCTGACAGTCTGACATACTAGTCTATTACATTCGTATCTTATCATCTTTTTCATGTGCGGGGTTCCTGTTATAATAATAACCGTTGAAAGTGTTGAACAAGCATATATTGTGGTATCATTTTCAAATTTCAATTTTCACCTGATGGTTTAGACAGGACATTCATGCTTGATCAGTCACCTCTTGAACCTATCTTTTTTTTATTTTGGCCAAGTTTGAATTGTTTAACA
Source organism: Pygmarrhopalites habei (assembly GCA_009870185.1). NCBI lineage: Eukaryota > Metazoa > Arthropoda > Collembola > Symphypleona > Arrhopalitidae > Pygmarrhopalites > Pygmarrhopalites habei. The sequence continues at coordinate 25,421 of WJFB01001489.1, read as the reverse complement.
TTGCCAAATTTTGATAAAAACTATAATCTAGCTTGAAATTGGAACATCCTGAAATCCATTCACTTGTTTTTGGCTAGTTTTTTGGAACTCCTTCATTTATCATTGTGTTGTTGTGTGTGTGTCATTGTGTATGTACATGTTTGATTCAAGCAGACTACTACTTCTGTACCCCGCCTCCTATTCATAGAATGAGACCAGTTAGTTAGTTGTGGATCCTTCTATGTATTAAATATAATGGAACAACACAATCGACACCTGACTCAGTTCTAAAATACAATATTAATATGAAAATGTTCTTCCCCGTCTCTTGTCGTTAATTACCGTATGTAATGCTTCAAACATTAGTAATTGAGACAACGAGTTAAACTGATTGAATACATTCACAATAATTGTGATTGTCTAATTTCAATGAATCAATTACATATGGTGACAGGAAATACGTAGTGACATAACTTATAATGGCCATTTATCTTTGAATGTTCCTCTTTGTAAATGTGTGTGTGTGTACAGTAAGTGTGGAGTAGGGAGAGGATATGGACGATGATGAGTTGTGGGTTGAACTGTAAAGGTGTTGTAGATGTGGTTGAAACATACCGTATGATGTTTAATCTAAATACATGTGTACTATGAGTATGAGCAGAGGATTGTTTGACTAAGTGATAGTTTTATTTTTGTGATTTTAAGACATAGCGAACAGTCAGTTGTCAAACTATTTACAAAGAAGCGAAAGCAAAGCAATAAGCTATGAAAGAGTTGGAAGGTGTGAATGGTTGTAGGTACATAACTTGAGCTGAGCAATATGATGTATATACATATGGCAACTTTGAGAGGATAGGATTTTTGTCTTGAGAAGAATTGAGTGAGTGAGTGTGTGTGTCACTGACGGAAAATCTGAAATGAATTAAGATATATAGTAGGATTCCTACAAGTCCGGTTGCAAAAACAGCACAGTGCAGATTAGTCGGTTTTGGTGCGTTCGTTGGAGAAATATTCTGACTTTTTTTATCACGAGTCGAAAATTATTATCATTCGTTATCACAAGTTCCACACGGTACTAGGGATGTGTACTTTGGCCGGGGCCATCAGCTATATAAATCCATTGATGGACCAGCCTTGTCGTCAATTACATGATTTTTCTTCTCACGTTCAGTTAGAAGTTTCAAAACTACATCAAAATTATACGAAAAATCATACAGAGTCGGATATTTCCTCTGTTGATACTCTAATTGTGAGCTGACTGCTATTAAACCACAGCTCAAGTTGTAGTTGGTAGTTATTGTGTTCGACATCAACAAGAGTCTTTTTTGTAGATTTCGGAGGAGATTTTGGGTGCGGAGTTGTTTTTTTTTCTTCCACTAAATCTCTGTCCAGGTGAATGGAGACACTGTGTTGTGGTTGTTGTATTATTCAATATTTCCAACCTACATGGTCCATTATTAGTACGTTAAACAACAGCGGCGGTTCAAGTTGTGAGAGAGAGAGCGCAAGCTGATTTTCTTTCATCGGGGAGAGAGGTTGTCTTCACATTTGAGGATTTGGTGTGGATCCTGAAGAGTCAGTCAGTCATATCACAGTGAGTTGGAATTGAAGATCTAGCACGTGAAGATTCCTAGCTCGTTCCAGATCTAACTCTTCCAGCTCACGGAGATTGACTATGAACCGTCGGAGGCCTTTGAACAGTCAGGAAATGGGTAGGAGGAGGAGAGTGAAGAATCATGGACTTGTTGAATTCATACACAAGTGGTTCATGGACTAAGTGGAGAAGTTCAGTCTTTGCAGACAACTTCTGATATTATATAAAAAAGTTCAGAATTTCAAAATGCTGAGATTCACTTTCTCCACTTATTTCTGCCACTACTATCATCATATATGCCAATTCCTGTTGGGACACCTCGTAGATCAAAGTCGCCATCATTTCGGCTGAACTTTCTTTTCGTAAATAGAATATATTATATACATATGTGTGTGTACATATATTAGGGGTAAGATCTGTGTACAATTGTCGTGTCATCTCTCTTTTCTTTTAATCATACATTTTATTAATTAATATTTATTTCTATATTTGAACGAGACTCTTGTTCTTCAAATTAAAAAAAGCATGAGTGTGAGTAGTATTCTCGATTTTTAGATGGAAAATAAAGTGTTTCTTTAACTGAAAATGGTTTTGCCCGAAACTTGTTTAATTTAAAAAAGCATGATATTTTTGTACATCGTATTTTTGGTCATGCATAGGTAATGACGAAACATTTATATTCTTAGGGTGTAAGCATGAGTGTTGGTTCCAGATAAAGGTTTTTCTCATTTTTATGTGTGTGCATTTTAGGCGTTTCTTGACTGTGTGAGAGCTAAGCATCTGTCCAATTTCCTGCACAGTGTTGTTACACCCCCCATATACATAGATCCATGTCCATCAATGATAGCTCAGTATCAGTCCCGCTTTGTGTCAATAATTACCACTCTCTTATCTTGTATGAGTTTGGTTCACAGCCTCTAAACGTCCGTCGTAGTAATAATGAATCGTTCGTATTTGGTGACTCTGCTTAAGCAGTGATAAAAAGAGATATCTGGAGGACCCCTCATACATACCCAGTTTATTATACGACACTTTTAGCTTTGATCTCTCTTTGTCCATACAACCATTGCATGTAGGTATATATTTTTTACAAATAGCATTGTTTAACATGTCATACTGTGTTGTTCCTAACACATTACAGTGTATAGCTAAAAATGGTCTTTAACATATTTCATAGAAATGTATTATTATACTTACTGAGAGGCATTTTCCTGTCTATAGCCAGAACAGTCCAATCAAGGTATTAGCAAAAATGACAGGAGAATGAATTTTTTTCCTGAATTAAATATGTCTCTTCTGACACTTGTATTTTAGCTCATGTACAGGATAATTCTATATCTAATATCTATGTTTTGAACAGGCAAATTTCCTATCGGTTTTTAGACACCGCCTCGTAAAGTTTGTAATCTGCTGTGATTGATTCCACCAATCATAAACTTGAAGCCTTTTGAGATAAAATACCTGGTCTTCATGGTTTGGAGGTTAACCTGTTGACTACGCCAAAAAAATTTTGTACACTAGGATGTTATAATTTTGTCTCATATTGATAATAGCCATTTATGGGTAAAACCCATCATCATCTAATTTGTCACCATTTATATAACACGGATGACTTTCAATTATGCCATCGTTCGAATTCTTGACTACTTTTCCTGTAGTCTTAATACCATACAGTTGATTGGGATAGGAAAGGGTAACAATGAGCTTCTTCTTTTGAATGTACAAAAGAGTTAACTTTTTGAAAATGAAACTAAGGGCAAAATTGTACCATTTTTACCTATTATACTTGTGATGAATTGAAAAGTGCTCTGGGTTGATAATGACATTATAACTATGACCGTTTAAAGGTTCAATACGGAGAACTCTCTCATAGTAGACTCTAATTGAAGAGTTTCACAATAGTCTAAAAACTATGATTTTGAAAAAGGTAAATAATTTTGAGGAACGAACATGTAGGGAATATTAAATTTAAAAATGTATTAGTTGTGTCCAGGTGAAGGAGCATGCATTAAAATCGTTCACAACGTGTAGTTAAAATGAGTTAAAATGTTATGTGTTGCAGATTTTCGAGATTGACAGAGAATGCATCTCTGCTCTGGTCACATTCGAATATTTGAGTCTTATGTGCAATAATGAAAATGTGCCATCGCCGACTAAAGTCCCAGTCAGGTGTGAGATCCTCATTCAATACCTCTACTTCCTTCCAATTTCTAATTTCTAATTTGAATATTTTGTTATTAGTCCAACGGTGAATCCGAAATCAATTGTGTCCAATAAGAACATCAAATTGATTCCTTTTAACCTGGAATTGAATCGTATTCTTCCTAAAAGTCAACAGGCTGAAATTTTGTTCTCAATGTTCAGTCAAGGTATTTATACTTTTTAAATAGGTTTCCTTCACACTGAAAGTGTGGACAGCAATCACAACACAAAAATATGTGTGATGAAAACATGTGATGTCTTTATTTTGCATACAGATTTGTCGATGAGTTTCCCAGTCAATAGTAATAACGAGCTTTCTAATACTTGTGACCAAGCAAATCGCCTGTTGTATGATTGTTGGAGCTTTAACATTCGTAGTCTACATGATCGAGAAGTTTCACTGGCAGATGAAGAACAAGAAGCCATTCTAAAAATGATTACTGAACGACCAAGACCGGACGTCTACTGTGTTCCCATTGCTTTCAAAAAACAAACATCTCGTTAGTAGTACATACTTGAATTTGTTGTATATTTTTTGTCTTTAATTATGAACCTAATAACCTGTAATTATTTTACTATAGAGTCAACAACTTTACCCAAATGGCGGTGTTTCATTCGAGGAATTAATCAAAAACGATTTTGTGTGAGGTGAGATATGTCCTTTTGGTTGGTTGTTATGCAATCCAAATACAAATGTTTAAGAGGTATATTTCGTTTTAATTCTTAACTTTTTTTAAAAGTTTTATTCCAGCAAGTTATCATGATATGAAGCTTCTCGTACTATCACAAGAAAGTATGGAGGATCTGGACGGTGAATCAAGTCGTTCCGTGCACATGTTAAGTGACACAAAAATGGAAGGGAGAGATAATGAAGATTTACAATCAATTCTGTCTGAGAAGAGTGATGGAGGACTGGAAGATCACATTCAAATTACAGCCAGCACCCCAATTAGGCACATGAAAGAAGGGTCAACAGTTACACCCGAGGCAATTCCGAGACCAACTTTATCAAATATTGCCATAGGAAGGAAACGTAGTCGAGTAAAATCTGGTGGTGAAATGAGTGGTCCTTTGCCCAAAAGACCTCTGAATCGAAAAAATTCTTCTGACAATTCATTTCGATTTAGAGCAGGTTCCATGGACAATTATTGTCAGGGTAGAAATAGTCATCGTTCAAGGACTAAGTCGGCGGACGACAAAAATTATGTTGAATCATCCATTGGCAGCTCAATCTGTATGGATAATAGAAAATTAGATTTCAATAATGAAACCATTTGTTCTTCTTCTTCTTACAAGATGATTAATGAATCTCCGAGTCAAGGAGGAGTCAAATCATTTCCCGAGCATCATCCAAAATATGGGTCAATTACATTGCCAGTGTATGCTTATGATTTTTCTCTGACTCAACTGACTGAACATGTCATACGACGTAGTTTTTCCGGTGAACATGATTTGCACCTCGACTGTCGCGTCGCCACACAAACAACTTCGTCTTCAAAATCGAGGGGAAGTGAAAACAGTAAAAGTCAAGATTTAGATGATGAAAATAATTCAAGGGAAAAACATGCTAGTCCTGAGTCTGACGATGGTGAATTTATCCCGAGTAAGACTCTATCTATATATAAGAATACACAATGGTTTGTTTGTGGATCGGTAATTTCATCCATTATTTGTATATTTATAGTAAGTCAACAGGTATTGCGGGAACATTGCGACGGATTAGAAGTGACTTTTACAAAATCCTACATTCATGGTCTATTTGTAAGTTTTTCTTTATGTAATCCATTTTTACAAGTGTTCAAGTTTACACATTATTGTACGATCACAAAAAGTTACTCTTCTGAAATTACACAATTTTGATGCGCCTTTAGTGATTCTCAAGTATGTTTGATAAAATTTTGTCCCCGTCATTTAAATTTTCTGTGACTTCGGAAATGAAATTTCCGTAAAATCGTTAACAATGGAATAAATATTCTGAATGAGTCTCAATAAGGTTTTGTACGTGATACTTTCTTCCCAACTAAAACCTGTCTTTTTTTGGGTTTCAGGAAAGTTTACAGAAGGTATGTTATCATTTTATTACTACTGAGTCAGCAGCGCAGACACACTAAACAACTTGATGTAAGGAAAATGAATTTTATTACAGAAATATTACATTCATCGTAATGACATTGAAGTGGCCATTGAAATGTGTCAAAGTTTCCGAGTAGATGTTGAACTGAATACATTTATCCAAGTAAGCTAAAATGAGCATAATTATGCATTTAATTTAAAATATGTTTTTGCACTTTACTGGATGCGACTATTGATTGGTTTAATTATTTTGTAGACAATTTGTAATCATTTCAAAGAAGCAAAGCAAAGAAAGGAGGCACCACCATCGGATTTGAAGGAAAGTGACCCTGAGGCCATGATGTGTACTAAAAATGATCACCGAAAACAAAGTTTTTTCTCGTTGGATCCCTGCGATGAGATGCTCTCAGTTCATGCCTTCATTAGGAAACGATTTCAGAGTATCTTACTGTCAACTTTTGACTGGGTTACACAATATTCTGATATATTCTATTTCAAGTTGGATCAGTTGGGATCAGTAAGACAGCAATTCAGATACATTAATTCTAATTCTTTTCATGATTTTCATATACCTAAGATATTTCGTCAAAGAGAAACAACTCATTCAAGTTTTACGTCTAGTAAAAAAGACATTTGCTTGTTTTTTTCCTATGAGAGTTTCATCTTTGAACGATATGAACTAAATAGTAGTCTGATTAATTTAACTTTTTTTCTAAAAAGTTCTTAACATTATTATCAGTTTCAAAATCGAATTTATTAATTTTGTAATATTTTTAGGAACATTTCATGAGCGCTCCGGACACTTCAAAAAATAATTCTGATTTCGGTGAGTCAATGACAGTCAAAGCAGAATCAACTTGTTCGGAAATACTCCGTGTTACCTCCAAAGAGGACCTCGAATCCAAATCTCAGGATTATGGCAGCTCTGATTTGATTTTACAAACTATGGAACAAGATGGGTAAGAATAAATGTTGTCATTTTTTCATTTACATTTGCAAACTTTTGTAAACAATTCGAAAACTTGATTCTGTTCGATTCTAGGTTTAAACCCGACTTGTCTTTCCCAGTCCCTCTCTTCTTGTATCTAACTTGCAGTTTCAAATTTGATGATTGTTCTGGAACGTTTCCAGTTCGTGATATACCGACTTGTGCAGGTGCTCAATTTGTTCATAACAAAAGTTTTTGTAGTGATGTGAAAAATCTCCTTTCACTATTAATTTCTTCTACATTTTAATTTGCTTAAAACTTTAATATTTTATTTGTATCTTGTTTCTTTAGAGGAAATACTGTGTGCACTACAAGGAACAGCTATGGCAGAAGAAATTGATTTGTGCAACATTGATTTAGTCATGCAATTTGTGTTTTTAACTGTACCACCCGAGGTTGAAGAAATTGACAAATCAATGGGTCTACAAGCAAATATGAGAACTTATTCTGCATCGTCATTGCCTACCTCACAAGACGAACATCCTCCACCTGAAATAGTTGTAGATGAATACAGTTCTTCATCAGAGTAAGCCAGTTGTAAAAATTAAAATATATCGGTAGCTATTTTCCAAGAATCTACTGGGTAGAAAGAAATTTGTCTGTTTTTAATCCATTCTCTAATCTTTTCTTTTATGTTCTCTGTGTTTTGCAGACTTGAGAAGGCAGCTAAAAAATATCCAGATTTACCACCTCGACAGTTGCAGGCAGTGAAAAGGACAGTGGATGATGTAATTTGCTTATAATTTTCAACATTTGTTCACGACATATATTTTTCTATACAATAATTACAAAGGATAAATCACATTCTTACAGGTAAAATGGTTACTAAAAGATGAAATCACATCTCTTTCTTTTCGTTGGGAGATGGGACCACTGAATGAAGAAGTGCTGAATTTTGTGGCAAAACATGTTCAAAAATCAATTGGAAAGCAAGGTTGTCAAACACATATAATGCCACTAACGTTTGTGAATAACGCCTTGACACTGGGTAAGTTGATTATTATTATACAGAAATGTGAAGGAATCTATCTTGTCGATTGCCTTATTTGCTAAATGTTGCTCTCTCTAATATACTAGGGTACGAAAAATTTAAAGAGGTGAGTTGCAAACAGTTGTACACGCTAGCACATGCTTCGCATGTCATTAGTGATTAATTCGTTATTTAAATTTTCTAGAGATTTAAACATTTGACTGTTGATGGCTACCAACTGCAAGAAGAGGCTGACTGGTTTTACCTGGTTTGTTCTCCAAGGGGGTCTAGAGCTAATAGCAGTAATATAACTGCTGCAGAAGATTCCAAAGACTCTAATTTTTCGAAAGAATACAGGAATCATGGTAAATAATAACTTGTATAACTGCTTAAATAGTCGCAGTTGGGTTATTTATGAAGGAAATTAAAATTTAAAAACATTTAATAATGATTTTTAGATACGGTCTCTTCGAAGGGGTGCGTAACAGGAGATGTGATGAGAGAGTCGTCATTATTCGGCGGAGAATTGGAACTTTATCAATTGCACGAACAGGTAATTTTTCGTCAATAATTTTATTGATGACGGGAACTGAGGACTGACATTTTACTTATTAATCATGAAAATCGGAATACTCGACAATCAGATTTAAAGTGGATGAAGATAAAATGTCAACCTACGATCCTTCTATTAATTGTTTAAGAGCGAATTTAAATACAAGTTACATGGATCAAAGCTGTAGGCTTTGGGTCAGAAGGAACAATAACTAGGGTTTTTAGAGTAGACCCCAAATCACTAGTAGAGGCAATAGTTACTGTACGTACACACTTAAGTGTTCCTGTCTCACGAATCATAATCACATCTACAACAATAACCAGTTGAACAACTTTTAGTTTAAACCCTTAAAATATTAGAAAATCATTATTTCTACAACGGGGTCAATTTTGGGCAACTATGGTTTGTGCAGCGAGCAACGAATAAATCGTTTCTCTCTCTCTCTCTCTATTGAATAATTTGTTTTGAATGTGACTTTATTGTTTCTAAACAGTCTCAGACCAATACAAGTAAAGCAACCAGTCTGGAAAATATTCAGAATGATGTGTCCAGTGGGAAACAGGATGTAGCCAGTGACTCTCAAGGTCACAGATTAATCCTGACGACCCCGAGTCAAATGAGTGAGATTTCTAGTGTGGTCGGAAGTGTCATTACTGGTGAAGATGGTTTGTTGAATTTTGTTGAAATTAAAGTGTCTTATTCCTTTAAGCACATTAAATATTTGATCTGATTTATTACAGGGCTAGTGTGCCCTTCTGTCCCTTTTTCTCTCTGGAAAGAGAGGAATAGGATGGAGGGTGCTCTACCCTTGATTTTGGAGTAACTAACTACTCAAGCTAATATTTTGACCATGGTCCTATGCAAAAAATTGATATTTTGTACTTATGGTTGTTTCAGGTTATGATGGAGATGGAAGTGAATCTGATGAAGATGGTCAAAGTGAACTGGAAGATGGAGGAAGCTTAAAGCTTCCTCCATTCTGGATGATATTTAAATTACATCCAGAACAATTATTCGTGTATTTTCATTGTCGGTGCGTCAGCAACCATTTTCAAAATCGAATTGACTAGTTCAATTTCAATTTGAACTCAAAGGGAATGCAAGAAATTTGAAATGATTTGAATTTGTACATTCTAGGTATAACGAGGATGATCTATCAGTGTTTGTAAGTGCTTATTATTTAGATTTTATGTTTAATACTGTTGTAATATCTGATAAAATTTCGAATAATTTTGACATTTGTAATAGGACTTTTCGAGAAACCTTCTTCAAAAAATTTTGAAAATAAATCTGCAGCTGAGGAGGTGTTATTTTAAATGTTATATATAACTTACGAGTGGATCTGAATTGATAAAGTAAATATTGACAATGGGATTTAATTGTTTTCAGGATTGTCAATCAGGATTTATTATTGCAACAATTACATGACACAAGACAATGTGACATCTTCTTGGTTAGTCAAAAACTTTTCATAATGAAATTTTTAATCTATACTACCACATTTGCTCACGCTTGAATTGAACTCAATTAAAAGTAGACAATTTTTAATGAGGCGCAAAAATTTCATTTTACTATCCTGTTCTTCGTAGTATAGTTTGTGCATTTGAATTTATTTGATGTATTATAATTAAAAGGAACCAGAAAATGATGACGTTGACATGTGGGAAGCTTCATTACCTGCTCCGCCTGTAGGACTACCTTTAACTTCGGAAGGTAATGCATGCAGCATAAATGGTCGAATACAGCTATTGATTTCCATTGAATCGTCTATTATGTACTCCTTTTATTGGGACTGAATCTGAATAGAAAACAATTTTGAATTTAGAAATTGAGTTTGAGAATTACTCACAGTTGGCTGAAAGCTTGGTTGATTTTACTCCTGGAACTTTTTCTTGTGATGTTGTTTGGGAGACAAAATTTTTCCTTCACTCGAGATTAAGAACTGGCCCTGGAAAGTCTGTTCTTTCACGAGGAATTCAAGTAAGTAACCAGAAAATTTCATTTGTATTCCGCTCATTTCTGTAAGCGTTTGGGATTACTCCAATTAATTAATGGAATTTTTAACCAACACTATTTTGACATTTATGTAGACTCTTCAAACAACTTTAATTGCGTTCGAGGTGAGAGAGGGGGGTTCTAAACGATTTATGTTTGCTTAATGATTAAGCCTTAATTTGATTATAGCATCTGTATTTAATTGAGTTTATGATAACCATAGGTTGTAAATCGGAGGAACATGTTTGTGTACAGAGATACCTCTGGAAACGTGTTTTATTTAAGGTATGACAACCTTGTCAAGCTTAACCGTTTATTTCGTTGTAAATTACAAATGTTTCATGCAAGGTATTTTCATTCACAGATTATACCGAATGCCTGTAGTCAGCTCAAGTCCCAATTTATCTGATAACTCAAGACCTGAATCTCAGTTAGAGGAGAAAGCAAGACTTGACTTCGAAGATAATTATCAGGTTTGTCGAAAGGTTGTATTGTTTAGAAATTATTAAGTAATTATTGCCAGTCAATTAATGTTTTTTGTTTTGTGTTTGCAGGATGCCCGTCTCAATTATGCTAATATAAAAGATGTCCCACCTCTCGACAGTCATTTAAGTAGATCTAATTCAGAAGATGTGGTTTTGTTACAAGTACATGGAATTACGGACGCTGGTAAGGTTTAATATAATTTAGTATAATTTTATTTTGTGAATTCAAAGTTGGAATTCGAAATTGCTCAAATATTTATTTGATATTGTAGGGTCGGAAATTAAAGAACAGCTTGTACAGTCTTTGCGTAACAAGCTGGATGACTCTGTCTTGGACATTCTCTCAGTCACCTTGGATCGGTTCGTCAAACTTTATTTTGTCTGTCATACACTGTACAATTATTTATTATATATAAGATATATTTAATGTTCCCTAATTTGTATTTCTCGTTGAACAGGAACCCTCATTGTAAACTTACACCTGAAGATGTTCATTTTATTCAAAAGCCTTTTAGTCCACCGGACACAATCCTGAGAGTAATATTAATTTTACAACTTTGTAAAATTACACAAATCTTTAGATTTGTGCTAACAAAATGGTCTGATTCAAAATTGAAAAAATGCTTTGTGTTGATTGTGAATCTTTTTTGTAAATGCAGTACGACGTACACAAATACGCGATTCAATATTTGCCTGCCTTTCTGTACTATTTGAATCAAAATCTTTTACATTTTTTGAACGTTCCAAAATATGTTGGTGTATCATCACAGAATCATTTTCAGGTGAAACATTGAATTTTGATTTCATATAACGAATGTATCGTGTTATTTAATTTGTTAAAAATTTTTATACTATTTGTTTTAGGACTATTCGAGGGTTGGTGGAGAATGGAACAAATTTAATGAAATGAGTACTATATACATGTACAATCAGAGCCCTGGTGGAACTGGAAGTAGAGGAATTGCCTGCATTTCAATAAATTTAGTGGATACTCATGAAAACTTGATTAAAGTTCAAGAGTCATGTCGACCCTCTAGTCAAGCCTATTTGAAACCATTTTCATTAGAAGAGTTTACCCAGCTTACCAATATCGATGAAATACACGAGGGTGTGCAAATTTTCCTTACCACCTTTCTCATTTATACATTTGTACTTGAGAACTTGGACAACCAGGAACAAAGTTACTAATTGGACAAAAATATGTATTTACAGGTGGTGAAAAGTTAGGAATCGTTTTGGAATTGCGTATGTGGAAACAAGGAAGGATAAATATGGATTTGCTCAAAACTTATGCCTCTACTGCGATCAAACGTAATAAACTTTTTTTTTGAAACATAGGTATTTCTTAAAAATGCAATTAAATGCTTATGATTTTATTAACGAAAATTTGTCTATGAAATTTTACGTAATTACAAACTCAAATGGTAATGAATGGATGAATTTTGACTTTTCAGATTGCATGTGGGATTTGATAATGGAATTTCATTTCCTAACCGCTCCTTTGACGGAGGTTTCTGAGTGTGACCCTATAGGAGAAAGTAAGCATGTGTATCTTTGTTTTGCTTTTATGCAATAAAAATATTTTGAACAAAATTGTCGGCTTCAAAAAATTATACATAATGTTATAAGAGGTTTGTGAAAATGACTGACATAGATTTGCCATGAAATGACTTTCAGTTTGTCATTCATTTGTCATTTTTTTGTGTCAAAAAGGTAGGGCAAGCACACAACCATCTGGTTCAAAGGTCAAAGAAGAAATATACACGGCCACTTTCGATTCCCCAGACTTTAATCGTTCGTTGGAGAGAAGAAATAGTGCAACCCATTTACCGCCCTTTGTACCAGAACGAAGTGATTTTGATAATTCCCGAACAAGATCAATGTCGTTCAGTGGTAATTGCCAACCAATTTGTCTCTCTTATCTTTACACAGGAGAAAGCTTGGTAGCATTGCTTTTACTTTCCCAGGTTTCCGAGTGATTTTCTAGGACCAAGAATTATATTTTCGAATTTTTTACTTCTTGTTTTTTATTGTTGTTTTGTAAAAACCAGCTCGAAAGCCAAATGTAGATGGAAGACAATTTGTCGGGCGGACTTCGCTAACCCAGGTATTTAGTAAATTTCTGACATCAGTTGAATCATTACTTTGTATACTAGCATTGCTAGTCTAGCAACGTCAAGCGGTGTCTCGATATAATGAACGAAATCAAATGCATTTTTCATTTGATAAATAAACTCATTTTAACTGGGAACAAAATTTTAAAATATTAATTGTAGGGACATTTGGGAATGAGTTCTTCCAAGTCAAAATACGTAATACCTTCCAAATCAAAATATCATACTGACTCGACTGCACTTGTATTAACAAGGTAATAAGTTTATAAATTTAGAAGAATTTACATACTTGTGAGATATAACATCTTACACCATTTCAATGACTACTAAAATTATGTCTGAAAGAACTGAGCTTAGTAACTTAATATTGTTCCAGGTACGAAAGTGGAGAAAGTGGGGAATTACATAGTTTATATGGAGAATCCATGAGAGATTGGTGCAACTTTGGAAGTAGTTTCTCGGTGCCTTCCTTACGAATTGTTCCAATTAAATTTCTTTGTCGACATGATGTGGATATAGTAGCTCAAGAAGTTGAGAAAATTATTCAGTCAGTCGCGCAAGACAATGTGCCTCGACAGTACTGGAAAACACAATCGTCTAATAGCTTTATGGCTGGCAGCTTGCAAGAAAAATTGGAATCCGATCATGTATACGATGAAGAATTTAAAAGCTTCTGTAGTGGGCTCAAAAAGTTGAAGGATCTTGAAAAATTGGAAGAGGAGGTGATGGGTTATTATATTTTATATTGATACATTGAAGTTAATTTTAAACTACAATCAATTTGAGTATATCATATTTATATTGTCTTTGTAAATTTTTCAGACGGAATACCCAGCCGATTTATTAAACTTATTTAAAATACCGGAAGATTTTAGTCCTTCAGGTGTTCCTGGTGGTAAATAGTCATGAGTCATAAGCTAATTAATGTACACTGATGAAAATATACATCTCTTCTCTCTCGTCACATCCTAATTAACTATCTTTTTTTAATGCTCCTTTCAGTTTCCTCCTTTGTTGGCCACGAATGTCTAATAATTTCCAGAAATTTGGCACATTGGAAAACTTGTACAACACAAGAAGGATTTGTGGACTCTTACTATACCTCTGAATGTACGTGTATTAGATATTAAAGTTTTTGGTCTAGACATAAGGCACTGTTGTATAAAGTAATAATGTGAATGATAAACTTCTTTAAAATAGCTCAAAAAAATATCTACAAGTTTCATCCATTGATTGCTGGCAGCGCTGAAGCAAATATTTCTGGCACACCCAATTCATACACACCAACCTCATCCATTTCACTTGACAAAATATCAACAGCAGCCAATGACTCTGAAACAATTACCCATCCAATTTTGATTCCAAGGCAAAGACTGCTTGTTACTTCGATCAATAATTCACAGGTTATTAGATAACTTTGATATTTAAAATGTTTCCTATAAATGTATTTGACAAGTCATAATAACCAAATATCTGAATGAGAACAGATTTCGTACACTTTCTACAATTGGAGCAAAGAATGTGCAGGTACTGAATAACCAGCCTTCCCTAGTTGACTCTTTGAATTTAAGAATATCTTCATATTAAATTTCCGCCGATCACCAAATCTATATTGATATAGTTTACGAAAATTTCTAAAAAATCCACTATTTTGTTTAGACCGTTTAATTGAACAAACCAAATGCCTTGCTCTGTGGATTAACGCTCGGTCTGCACTCTTGTCTTCCATATTGGCACAGAAATCTGGTCTATTCGCTCATCAACTCATTCAACAAAATAACCCACTGCCTTCATTGTGTCCGGTAAGTTCACATATCTAACGTGCATTTGTAAACCGTTGTCATTCGTTGTCAATTTGGCTTTTTTGATGCAGGAAGGAAACCCATTCACTGGTGTTGACGTAGATGTATTGATCAGAAATTGTGCACCTCCCAAGGAGTATTCGTCGGGTAGATTATCTAGTATCAAAAAGACCAAATCCACAAGGCTTGTCTCACAATTTCTAGACTGTTACAGGTGATTACAGGGTGTACATTTTAAGAGTATTCAAATAATTGATTTTTAAATGATGTAAATTTGAAATTCCTAACTTAAAATGTGGGTGTTTGTAACAATTTTATTATTCCAGGAATATCAAACATGCTTCAATGCTGAAGCATCCGGAGTCAAATGTTAATTTGCTGAAAGGTAGTTTATGTCATTTATCTTGTTTTATCGCAGTGTGGTTTACTACAAAAGTAGTTAAAATGTTAAATTTTAATACAAATTTAATGTCTGGAAAACAGCCCAAGGAGAACAATTACTTCAAAATAGAATGATGGAAAAGAAAGGTAATTTTTGTTCTTTACAGTTATTATACGGATATCGTTTATGTGCCATATTCTCCATAATAGTAGCCATCAATCAGGATATTAAACTTGAAGAATGACGCTGATAGTAACATTATACTATAGTAGAATTTGTACTACTAGGGATATTATCGAATACCACTTAGAAAAATTAAATTGAGCATGGAGAAATATGCCATATTTTCCCTTACATGATTTGAGTAGAAAGAGACTTGTAGATTTTTCTGTTGTGTACAGTAGATTCTCAACAAGACTCGTTGTTCCAATACTGGCTATTGAGAGGTCCAAGTGCTGAAGCTATACAAAGTTTCAAGCAAGCTTCTCGTTCATTCATCCATTACTGCATGACACCAATAATTTTTCTCCCAAGGTATTAGTTAATTCCTGCTTACATTTTTGTTTTTGAAATTAAGTACTTATTGAAGATTTTGTGATGTTAATTATTGCTAAAGCATTGGTTTTAATTTTTTTTAAATTCTTTTTATTTGTCCATGTTGGCTTTCATTTAATGTATTACCTATTCCTTAGATGGAGAACAGAAGTAGCTGCTACTCGAGATAGTTCTATTGGTACCATGAAGTCTAGAGTCGGAGGTGAAGGCAAGAAAGTGCAGTGGATGTTGAAGGTAAAGAGTACTGACAAAGCTGTCTATATTGCTTCTCACCATATGATTCTAAACAATTGATCTATTTTTTGTTTGGAAAATGTCATGCTAGGATAATACAAGATCAAGGCATGGGTCTGGTGCCTCCAATAGAAGTTTAGAATCTAATAAGACTAATAAGCCGACTCGGTTATGGGGTTTGTGGGGGAATAATTCTTCGTCCTCTACAGCTAGTGAATCACAAACTTCCATTGCGACAACAAATCTTCCAAGTGCTTTAACGAGTAAGCTTGTTTAATTATAATATATTTATCCGCAGAATTTGTGTTTGAAATTTTATGAACTATTTCTGATTGTGTATATATTCATTTTGTAAATGGATTGTGTCTCAGGAACAAATTCGAAGAAAGTTGCTGATGAAAAATGGCACGACACTCTATGTGAAAGCTTCATTCAAGAATATGTTCAGGTGAGTTATAGCTTTTTTTAACTAAGCACCATTTTGACCATAGACTAGAAATGTTCAGTGTGGCTGTTAAATCTGTATCTATATGATTCGATCTTGTTCGATGGAGAATTTTTTCAACATCGTGTGAATGGAGAAAGTTTATAGAGAACATTTTTGGATGGATAAAAGAAAATTATTAATTGGCAAATTATGATGGAAGAGATTATTAATGAAAAATTGTTTCTGCAGTACCTACAGACATTGGGATTTATTCCCATTCACAGTAAAAGTAGCAGTCGCAAAGGCAGACCAATGTCCAAAAAGGACGTCGAGCTTGAGAGGGGTCGCCATTTAAGTGGAGCAAGCTTTACATCTTTAGTATCTTCTAGTTCCTCTGTAAGTCTAAAACGTTACTAAACATTTTCCAAAATTAACAACAAATTATCAAATATTACTTGATAATTTAAAAAAATTTCAAAGTAATAAGGCTCATTTCGTAAGTATGTACATGAACATGGTACATGGGCATGTTCCTAGTTACATTTATCTGTACTCTATACTGAAATTATATTTTTTTTCGTGAGTAGCAATCTGGAGGAAGCTCACACGGTCACACTTCATTTGGAAGCTACGTAAGAAGAACCAGGGAGGACAGTGGCAATAAGGCCTTGCATTATCTGCAGGTAAAAGTTATTGGATGGAAATTTTGTTCCTGTACTTAACATTAGGTAATGCTACATAATCTGCCTCCTTATTCAACCTTATGAAAATATTTCAGAAAAGCTTGCCAGGTGGTATACTTGTATTTGAAGTCGGACTTGCGGAACCTTTCTTATTTGTCAAGCTACATGTCTTAGAAGCACCCAGAATTAAGAAAAAGGAAAATCGTAAAAATAGTTACCAGGTTTGACTCATGTAGTGTACTAATTACATACTGAATTACTTATACTAATATGAGCTACATTTTTAGTCTTTTTACTGTTTTTACAGAATACATTTGGATTCTTAGATGAGTGTGACAAGATTAAAGGTAAAAACTGATACTAGTGTATCATCTTTGTTTAGTGTAATCAAATTACTTTTGTCCGCATTCTACTCTTCTCCTTCACACACATAACCCCTCAACTCGTTTCATCCCCTCACTCTCCTTCCACTTGACCGTCAATTTGCTAAAGGCAAGCGTCACACATCAGCCCTGTGTTGTAGTTCCCTGCTGGACCAGGGTAAGCCCGACGAGCCGTTTCTAGACCTAGAGCGGAGAGCTGGAAACTGTTTCTCTTGATGTTTTAAGGGGTGTAAGACATTCTGTCTATATCCGAACGTGGAAATGTATGAGTCAATGTATGAGTCCACATATTCTCAGCTCCTTTCATTGTCTCTCCAGGGTGTTGTATTTGACCTGAAGTTTACCAGAGTTATAATGTGATTTACAGTCAACTCTTATTTGTCTAATCGTAACTAAAATGTAATGATTTTCAGTGTTAATGCACCTTCATTCATTCACTTACGATTTTCACCTACGAAGCATACACTCCTACTTGTCTGGGAGGCAATTGATATTCAAACAAGGGTATCATATCGTAAGTAAAGTACTCATAGCTATTTAAATTGTGTTTATAGAAGTTTCCGTGATTTACTACTGGTATGTGAGTCAAATTTTTATATATATATTTATAGACAAACTTTCTTGATGACTTTATAAAATACTATCCAAAAGGCCCAAATTTTGCAAGTAAGATTCATTTTTGATAATAATATGTCCATACCTTTTGAGGATAATACAAATAGCAAATAATTTACACACTATTTAAGCAAACTGATGTGTTTTAATTTTTTTAGGAAACACTGTTCACATAGGTAAGGTTATATTGTTCCTACAATGGCACAATCCATTGCATGGCCTATGAAAGAGAAAGTAGGAGAAAGCTTTCTCCGGCTCAAACTTAGATCATAATCTCAAACTTGGTACTTTAATGTTTACCTTCCTACTTCTCTTTATTTCCAGGGACGAAGAAAATTCAAAATGTTTGTACTCCATCGCATCTATTGTTCAATTATATACTAAGCCATGAAAAATTGTACCAAATGAAGGTAGTTCGGTAAGCGCTACATATTATAATTCATAGTTAATATGTATTTACTATTTACATAAATTTTTTCACAAAATTTCCTACTTCATGTGAAATCACTAAACTGTTTTCATCCATTTTCCAGTATGGTACTTCAGCATCCAGAATTGAATGAAACGGTAAGTCTGACTTTCTTGATTCGTAACCTAATTTTTAATAAAATTAGTAAACTTGGTTGGCAACGTAATAATCGATTTAATTTTTAGGTGAACGAGTTTATATTAACTCAAATATCGTCGAAGAAAGTTACGTACAAAGACATGGAGGATGAAAGTCAGTGTGATGAGTTTGATTTGACTCTCTTGATTGCTCATGATATTCCTCCATTTGCCAAGCCATACTCTGTTGATCCATCAGTCTTGCGACTAAAATATTACATCGTTTTAACTTCAAGGAGGTAGTTTTTGGAGCACTATTGTTTTAATGGCATTAACATTAGTCAGATTCATATAAATATCAGACTACAGATTATGAAGTTGACGTTCTTTTATCTAATATCCACTGATTTTTTTTAAATAGGGAATTGTATCCAAAACCTGAAACTGAGGAAAGACGGCAGGGAAAATTATGTGTTGTGAATACACCGGAACCACTAACAGTTCGACAAAAAAGTCTTCCACCTAATAATGGCGGAAAGGTTTGTGGTAGTAATAGTCGACGACAATCTGTGTCTGACTTTGACGTTCCACTTTTTTCTATGAGCTCGGATAAAGAAACGCAAGGCGTTCAACAGGATACACGTACGTATTGTTTTTTCATTATTAATATATTGTAAAATTCATATATTAAAAGAATATGTTATATAGCAAGAATTGTAAATGGAACTTAACAAAAGAAAATTTTAAATACCATTGCATAGGTGGGAGAAAATCGTCATCAGAGAAAAATCCATATGAAGGAATACGGTAAGATTAATGAATTTTACTGCGTCTGATTTTTTTTTAAAAAAATGAATGATTGCATAAATAATATTGGAATCTGTGCAGAGAGGAACAAGTCAATTATATGGGCTACTTTTCTTCTCATGAGCAAATGATGCAGCTAATTGTTAATGAACAAGTCCAAGAGGTGGAGAATGATATTTCAAAAATTGTGGCTCAAGCATCCGTTGGTAAGGCTAATTAGTCAGATCATTTGATTCAATCAAACTGGTTGGTTGAATACTTGAAAAAATTGCGTTTAACTGTTGCTTGACGTTATTACAAATGTTCAATACACATTATATATATGAAATAATTATTTTTAGACTGCCGTCGAGATTTGCTCTGGCAAAGGTATTTAACTTTTTTGTTTTTGGATTATTTAAAAAATTCTCAGCAGAATAATTGTGTCGAATTTAGGAGTTTCTACTTAAAATTTTAGCCGATATACTTTTAAAATGCCTAAAAATCTTCAGACCTCGAATAATTTCCTTGTTCGATTCTTAAAATAGACTTTTAGTTGGAGGCCAGGTTGACGAAAAGAATAAGAATAAAAAAGAAGACCTCAATGCCAGAGAAACTGTAAGCCAACAATCTTTACAACTACTTGTAACAACACAGCAAAGTCCCACTGAAAACCATGGATGAGTAGAGAATAGTGTTTGTGTTAGTGATTTTTTAAAAAAAATATTAATAGGTTGGTGCTTTGACATATTGGGAATTCTCAGAAATGCTAGAACTCGTCCAAGGTACTTGTAAATTTTGAGATTACATTTCCTTCTCAATTGTTTACAAAGACTTTTAACACTGAGTTTCGATAACAATTAAAAATCAACATTTTTACTTTTGATTGTAGTTCGCTCCTTAAGTGAAATGGATAATCGCCTGACTTCACTATTGCGTCAACCCATAACATTTTATCAGGTATGTGTTCGAATCATATGCCATATTATCGTACAAACTATTTTACCCTTTCAATGTAAAATTTTTTTAAAATAGAGATGTAATACATACATTCATACATATTACTAAGGCGTTTATATTTGATCATGTCGAATTGTGTAATTTTAGAGCTTGCTGAAGCTGCTTACAATTAAACATGAACACCAGCATCGATACTTTGTTGCACCTGACAAATCTACTCATCAAATGGCCATCTTTAGCCCCAGCGTTCAACAGTCTGTTGTAATGCTTGATATTAACTTGGAAAAACATACTGCTGTAAGTACAAATTTCTTGAGTTCATAATAAAGTTCTGATTTATTGTGTATGTTTGTATGTAATTTGAACTTGAAATTTCTGTAGGACTTGAGTGTAGTATTTAAAGAACAACCGATACAGTTGGAGGGAGAAATTTTATATTTGATCGAATCTGTGGTAAGAGTAATAATCATTATTTTAAATTTTAATCGCATTTTGTGCGTTAAAAAATGACATTTTAAAAATGTACTTGAAATTTCTAAAGGTCAATGCTTGCTGTTACTGTTGTTGGACCGAACTGATTTGAAAGTCTACTGTTGGAATTCAGAACCAAGCCTTCCTACCGGTTTCACAAGACAAATAATTAATTCATACAGTACGAGAATTATTGTTTTACTTTTGTCAATTTTATTTTTTATTCAAAGTTTACTTACTAACTTTATCATCTATTAGATTATGTTTACGCCATAACTATTTCTTCAATTTTAATTCGTAAACAATGAAAATAATGCAGTTAAAGAGCAAGGTGTGCATTCTACACTTGCTTTTTATATATAATTATATAGATATATACAACTTGTATATAAGGTCAACCAAACAAACCAACCAACTAAAGTCTGCTTTGTTTTCAAAAACTTTCTGCTGGTCGATAATAAAATTCTGCTTATATAAATAAGTTATATGTAAGGTTTTTAAAGGAAAAGTACTTATATTTTTAAAGGTCAAAGCCCAAAAATATTTTATTGTCTTAAAGACTTATGCCAGATTAAAATGGTGCGTGAAACTAGGTGCCAATTTACTAGATCGTACTGTAGAATTTTTACCAAAAACTATAATAATATTATTATGGAGCTTTTTTTATAATCATAAGTAGATGAAGTGTATTTGTATACAATAGTGTACCAGCAGATATTTACATTTCTTGCACATTTATTATATAACGTGTTCAATTAATTAATTAAATGTACATTATGAGCCAAACAAAAAACTTCAAAATACTATTCAGAGCCATTTTTTGTTTTACGAATTTAAAGATACAGGTTGATTAAATACTCTAAGCTCTCTTCAAAAAAAGTAGTTGGAGAATGTGTAAATTCATGAAATTATGTAGATTTGCATTGTAATTTAGCAGTACATAGAGACTAAAAGATGGATTAAATGGAGAGGTCGAATATTTTTGTTGTAAGTATTTTATGCCGAATAAATTGGATATTAAATGGAATGTGCAGTTACTTTGTAATACACGACAGTTCCTGATCGACATTAATTAGTTTTCACTGAAAACCTTTCAGTGAAGACTTTGTGAAATATGAACCTAATGTAGCAAGGATAACGTATGGGGTAAGAGAGGCAAATTGTATGTTTAAGTCAGTTCGTCGTAATTTTTTTTTCCAAAAAAGTTTATTCTCAAGAATCAAAATGTTTTCTGGACCAACCTATGCTCGTACTCTTAGTAATATCACTTTAAAGAATGTGACATCCTATACCAGATTTGTAGGTCAGTGGAGAAATATTCACAGATCCGCAGTTTCTCTGAATTCATCATCATCAAATTCATCAGATGGATTTCTCGTAGAAAATATGGACTCTGAGTCGAAAGAAAAACTTTTGTCATTAAAGAGTATGTTGTTGAAAAATTCTTACTACGAGAAATATAAAGACAAGATTGTCAAAGCTCAAAGGTAAGATTTTCCTACACTTGTATTCTCATATTGTGAATAATAATTTATTTTCCATGTGTTTTTCTCTTTTTCCAATGAATTCTGGTTTAGGAGCTATCCAACCGAGTTTCTGTCCCTATTAGAAAGTTTGAGAAGCAGCAAAACAAAATCTGTAACCTCTGATTATGTACCCACAATGTCATCACAAACAAAGAAGCGAGTATGTCGTTAATCATTTGACATTTCAATATAATTTTTAATTAGTCAAAAATGTAAATAATTATTTTGTACTATTTATTACTAGAAGCTCGAGGAAGTAATGAAAGTTGAGTTACTTTCTGAATTGGAAAGAAATGATATTTCGTTTGTAAGTGATATGTACTGGGCCTTTTTTCAACTCAAAGAGGTTGTATTCAAGTATTTACAAAATACATAATGAATGATTCATAATTTTCTTTTATACAGATTTGGCAAGAGTACCATCATAAAAAAGGTCAAATTGCAGCATGTATGCAATGCTCAGTGTTTGAGAGAATTCAGAACAATGCCACATTTTGTAACACAGTATGTTTTTTCCAAAATTACATGAAATAATATATTATAATACTTTAAACGAATAAAGTATATTCATGTGTGATTTATTTTTCTCTTCTTGTTTATAGTTTGTCTTGCCGTTAATTCGTAAAAGTGGTCACGATTTCCATGTCGTACAATTTTCCAACAATTCATTTTATTTTACACCTTTAATTAGTTGGCAAACATACAAGGTAAATGCCATTTCATGTAAATAATAATTGTTTAGTACCTCTATGTAATTCTAAAAAACAAAAGCAGAGATATGACTGAATCAATCGTTAAATATCTTTTTCTAGGAAAACGCTCCTGTTACTCTAACACTTACCTATTTTGAAGAACTTGAAGACAAAGACATCATATTGATGAGGGGTGAATTCGACAAGAATACAATAGTATGTTGCAATTCTTTTGACAAATTTTGTATTTCATCCACTGAATAATATGTATCACTAAATACTTGTATTGTATTTGTACAAATAATTTTTGTATAGAATCAGTTGGAAGCTCTGGAACTTGCAGTCCAGATTCATTTGTATTATGCAGAGCCTGATATGACACGTTCTACCCTCATGGAAAAGTTTGTCAGTAGTCCCATGGAATTTGAACATACTGATTTGATTGTGGAACTCCAAAGGATGAAAGAAAATTACAAAAAATTATTTGGTAATGAGGATGAGTCAACAGAAAGTCAATAGTGAATAATTGATATTTTAGATGAATGTAGATCAGATAATCTTCTCATACCTCAATGTTTTACCAAATGTTTATTAATTTAAAAAAAAAATAACACAGACCAGTACATAATATTATCTGGTCAGCGCTTTAATATTATGTGTATGCTGAACAAGTCGATAAAATAAATACAAACACATTGTTTTACAGCATAAGAATCAGACAGATTTTTATTTATTTTTCTTCGAAACTTTTACAAAGACACGTGAATACACATATCGAGTATGTTTATGATGAATACAAAGTTGTAAACAAAATATGTTTTCTCTGATCTACAGAGAATTTATTTTACACATTCGATATTTTTCGTGAAGTAATACAGTTATCTTTTTAGCACCTTACAGATAAAATTCGTAGTATCTGATTCAGTCCCCTCCCATCCATCCTTAATATGAGCATAAATAAGTACCAGTCAACAACAAATTCACAATATCTATATATACACTGTTGATTATATAAGTCACGAGTAACAACTTGAACTTGAGTAATTTTTCTTGTTTTTGTTTTTAAAAAAAAAAGTTTAACAAAAAATAAACGTCTTTGACTTTAAGTATACTCGAAAATCTCTCTCTTTCTCTCTCGAGTAATCTTTCATCTAGCTATCATCAAAATACATTCTTGAATCCTTTCCATGCTTCTTCACATACCTGTGTACAACCAAATTAAAAGTAAATGACATAAAATATGTAGCACTAATCATAATAACTTATTGTCAAGAATAAATATTTCGTTCCACTCACCTCCTATAAGATTTCATTCTCCCACTTTCAGCCACTTGACGCTTATATTCTTCCTCCTTCTCAGCTTTCCATTCCTGAAGTTACACATTAAATTTATAGTTTTAGAAGTAAAGTCGGCATAATACAATTTAACAATAAAAGTTTTTCCTTATTGCTTACGTCAAAATTTTCCTTTATCCATAATTCATCGTGTATAAATCCTTCTTTTTCTGGTTCTGGAATGGCCTATTATGGAAGACAACGGATTTAATTTTTTATCTAGTGACTAGTGACTACACAACAAAGATGACAGACTATAACCATTAATCATTATAGTATAACATCAAGTAAAAGTTTAATTTAAATTAACAATTATTGTTCATTACTTACCTCAAACTGAGTTTCACTTAGGCCCATAAATTTTCGTATGAGATACATTTTTTCGTCAGGGCCATACTCTTCGTTTTTAACTCGAAATTTCCATATCCATTTAAAATACCACACGATATAAAGAAATATAGCGTAAGGAAGTAAAATAATTTGTAGCCATAAAACACTAGTTATTGTTGGTCTAGCATAGCCGCCTCTAATGTCCATCTTATTTTCTAGAACATTACGAATAATTCGATCTTCTTCCGCCCTCATTTCATCCTTATTTCTTCTTTTCATTTTCTTGACATTTTCTAATAAACCATCTAAAGAAAAAAAACCAATTGTACTGAGACGTCGTCAAAATTTATAATTATATTATAAATAAATAAGAGAGGTTTGATCATGGATATACCTTCTTCGGCTACTTCTAAGGCCATTTTCCTATATTTTGGTTGAGTAGACAAATATCTCATTCCTGACTGATATCTATAAAATTTGCAAAAAAAATTGATTACATATTTCACTCAACCAGTGATAAAAAATACAGTAATGTTTAGTGTAAACTCTGTAAAAAATGTTGTGCCTGAAAAGGGCTGTGTAATATTGGAAAGCCGAAATGACGGTGATGGTCACGACAATCACAAGCCGAACATCGACTTTAGGGGTCATCCGTCGTCGATAATAATGGTAGTAATGTCGATAGTACTCATCGGGATTATCCAGCATGTAATCATAGTCTGCAATATTTACAAAATTAAT
>WJFB01001488.1:0-30725 GCA_009870185.1 Pygmarrhopalites habei | reverse complement strand
TTTTAATTTTCCTACACACACACACCACACACAGGTAGATGATTGTGTGTGGTTGGCGAGACGAGGAGGAGGAGAAATGTTGAGAAAGGAAGTGGAGCCGAAAGGAAGATTACGCATTTTGACCCTTATTTAAAATATTATTTTGTTTCATCCTCCTCTGCTTTTGTTTTGCTCCAAAGATTTTCATATATTTTTTTCATGTCCAGGACTTGTTCACCCCGTGTGAACTCCTATTATTTTTTTGCCCATTCAATTACAGTATGACTAATCTGTGATTTTCAAATTGGGATTAAAGTGAGGAAAATTGAGAAATGTGTACTCTCATTTTAAAAACAGAGTGTATTGTACTTTACGCAATTTGTTGTTTCTTCGGAGAGAGAATTCTTGGAGAGGAAGAAAAATTAAGTTTAATTTTTTGTGGGTGTAGGGAAATTGGTGCAGTTCGTTGCATCCATCCTGTCGTTCACTTTTCTTGACTCGTATGTACATACACAGTCCTACATAGCCAAAGTTAACATTAGTTGATGAAGATTATTATGATTATTGTATTGTACTGTATTGTGTGTACGTACATAATAGTATTGTGAGAGACGAATTACTCCTTAAAGGTAGCGGGGGGATCTTATAAAGGAGGATACATTTATTGCGTGTGTGTGTGTGAAGGGAATTTTAACTAGCTTTCCTTTCCTTTCTAAAAAAGGTTGTAACACACCAACAACACAATATAAATGATGATGATGATGATGTGTGTGTGTGAAGGGTTCATGCTATAGTTTGAGCATTACATTTTAAAGTAAATGCGTTTATGTCGTGAATATTATCTTACATGCATAGGTAAATAACATTTGTGTATGTGTGGAGGTATTTATTATCTACTTATGTGTGTGTGTGTGCCTGTGTGAGTGTGTACGTGTGTCTGTGTGGGGGGAGTGTAGTTTTCCCGTTTTATTACACAGTGTGATTAAAACTGTAAATTAACATTGATTTTTTTAACATGTCTATATCTGTACTTTTTTGCCCACACACAAACACATACACACACACATGTAGAAATGTAGACACACACGCAAGGTTATTGCACTGGCAGATTAGAATGGAACTGCATCTGAAAGACTCTAATCTTGTGTTAAAATTGATGATGGTGATAAATGATTGGTAAAGAGAGTGAGTGTGTGTGTAATCCATCTGTTTTAATATGATTTTTAAAATGGGATGTAAATAAAATTACGAAAGAAGGGAGAATGAAATTTGAGGACCGTGTAACTCACAAAATTGTATGTAATTTTATACACAAGTAGTAGTAATTAAGTTAAAGATGATATTACGATTATAAGTGTAAATTAGTTTTAAAATTTGTACAGAATTTGTACTACAAATGTTGAATGGTCATTGCATAACTTGGGTTAATTATGTAATAAATATAGAGGATTCTTTACAATAAATTCGGATTAAAGTGTGATGGTGTGACTCACACCGTGTGAGTGTGTGTCATTCAATTTTTATTCTTCGTAATTGTGAAGTTTGTTACTGTCCTTGACCAGGGAAAAGAAACCAGTCCTCCTGTCTATCTGTCTGTTTGATACAAGTTTGCAATAGATAAAATTGTGTTGAATCAGGAAAACTACTTAGGTTCCCCATGCATGCACTACTAACTACTTTTGTACTTAATCACCATTTTCCATCGTACCATATCTTCTTCTGTTGATGAATAACAATGTGCGGAGCACATGGTGTAATCACTGTCTAAATACCAATGTAAATGATGCAAAATAACAAGAAAGAGGTAGGGAGAGTGAGAGTGAGGGGAAAAAGGAGTTTTGCGAATATTTAGCGTAAAATACACAAAGTCATTGAAGATTAGGAATGCCGAATGGACATTTGAATACGTACTTTACTCTCTCACATCATTATGTCATTTCCATACTTGTAAAGTGAGATTGAATTGTCTGAGGCCAACTTTTTAATACCTTTACGCACACTTAATTTGTTTGTGTAATGGTAGAAGAGAATTATCAAATTTTTGGGTGAAATCATTTAATTTTAGTAATGATACTCATATGAATAATGAAATACAAACAAATATTATGTCTACTAATTAATGTTTGTTCAGTACATTGGAAATGACCTTAGTTCCACCTTTGTTGTCACTAAGCTCCCAAAATGGCAATTACTTATCCAGTTTGTACAAAAGTATCCTCGAATTTCTAGCCATACACATAATAAAATCCAGTTACTCAGTTTGAATAAGAAATGCTGAGATTGTAAACAAGATTTACCCTTCCAGAAAGTCAACACCCATCAAGGGAGTCTTTTCTCCCTGGAAGGACAAGGTCAATCCTTCCCAGCTACG
This sequence comes from Pygmarrhopalites habei, assembly GCA_009870185.1. Taxonomy (NCBI): domain Eukaryota; kingdom Metazoa; phylum Arthropoda; class Collembola; order Symphypleona; family Arrhopalitidae; genus Pygmarrhopalites; species Pygmarrhopalites habei. The sequence goes on along the minus strand of WJFB01001488.1, from coordinate 28,375 downwards.
AAAATGAGAATCTTTTTTTGACCTTTACTCCATTTTTACACTAGAATCGATATTTTTGCTAGTCAAAAATGACCAAACTAAATCCTAATGAAGTACACATTCAATCACTCAAGACAGATTGATAATGGATCAATGTCCTCATTTTCCCAAAATCCATACTCATTACCCCGTGTGTGTCATGTGTGGAGAGAGAGTGTATTTACACACACACACACGATGTAGGTCAGGAGGAAGATGAGAAGAAAATCACAAAAGAAGGAAAAGACAAATAACATTTAATTTGCGCAATTTACTCTTCTTTTCCCCTGCGCAAAAGATTCTGTATACATATGTACTGTACGGTTCAATTCAGTTATTTTCGGTTAAAAAACAACCCCCCTTCACCCGCTCTTCGGCCCGCAGCCCGCCGTCACGAGTTTGATTTTGAGTGAGAAGTCCCGGAATTTTGAGCCGTCGGGATTCCATTAGTAGTAAAGTGTGTAGAGAGGGAGAGTAGAGTAGTAGTAAAAAGGATGATGATGGGTAAGAAAGATCGGGAACGGGACGGGGATACACGTGGAATTTTGGGGATGATGTCACAACACACCACCCTGGAGAACCAATCCGAAAATCGGGGGGAATCCAGCGCCACAGCCTTTCCTCTCCTTTATTATACATACATATGGAGGAGGAGGAGGGGAATAAGAATTCCGTTTTTGCTTATATACGGAGAAAACACCTTTCCTACTACCTACCTACCTTTACTGTACCTGTCGCATTCAAACTGAAATAAAATTAGATGCCTTGTAATACGTTGAGGTCCTCATGAATATATACAGCCAAAATTCCCTATACGGAAAACTTATAGGACAAACCCAACTGACGTGGCCCTGTCCTCCTCCTCTCTCTCTCCCGGACCTGTCAAACTCCTATGCTCCCACATAATGAGTACATACAATCCGGGGAGGAGGAGAATTTACGTTACATGCGGGTATTTTCCTAAACATTTTTTTACGCTAGCACCAAACGTCAAACAAACAGAAGATTGAATGTGTGTGTGTGTGGAGAGAAAAAAGTCATATTTATACAACTGTTTCGTTTTTTCATTGAAAAAGAAGGAAGTCCGAAAGGAAATACATAGTACAAAACTGTGTATATATTTGGACTGAGTGTGTGTGGATTGAAAGTAATACATACTAAAGGACCGAATACCCGAAAAGAACCGAATCAGCCCATAAGCCAGTCACACCGTCTCTCTCTCTCCACTCTTTCTTTCACTACTTTCTCTCTTTATCTCTGTCTACCTCATTGGTTTGGTGTGTGTGTGTTCCACTTTCAAAATTTTGACAAAATTTTCCCTGCAAATCTTGACATGAAGAGGACTAGAAGAGTCCAGTCTGGACCGCTTTAACCTTGTCCACTGTAGTGTGAAGTGAAATTCGGGGAAATTGAAGGATTTTCGGGAGTGTGTGTGTCTGGAAATTCATTTTTGGAAAAGGAAGAACAGGAGGAACCGTTTCTTTGACAGAAAATACACACACACACATACACGGTGAAATATAACTGAGAGTGGAAGGACTGCGTAGATTTTCTTTTCGCAAACGTTTGCAAAAAAATATTATTATTATTTTGCAAGAAAAGACTATTTTGCTTTTTTCCCCTGCTCATGTGATAGAATTTATCCGGTTCTTGTCATCATGACTTGAAATACTGTGGACGGGAGCCTCTCTCTCTTTTTCTGACTTGACATGTGTGCCCTTTGACTTGACCGAATTAAGAGGGAATTTGGTGAGGATATCATTGTATACTGGACAAATAAAACAAATACACACATCATTGGCCTTGTGGGTGAGTTCACGGTTTGTTTTTTTTACATAAGAAAATTATGTAATTTAGAGCAAATTTGAACAAAATTTGAACTTGTATTTTTGTAGGATTTTTGGAGAGAATCATCCTACACAAAAATTGGATTTTTACTAAACTGTTGGAGTATGTCAAATATTTTTTATTATACATGTACAGTGTACAATTTTTCTTGTACTTCTTTACAATTTCTTGTCTTCTTAATGTGAACAGCTGGTATTTGATACATGTGAGTGAGTGTGTGTGTGTGACTGTTACGATGTCGTGTAATGTTGCTCAAACAAGAAAAAAAAATATTTTGGCAAGGTGTCATCCTAATAATTATTATAACTGTTTTTGAGACCTGTTTTAATGGAGAAGGAATTTCGTACTTACTTTGTATTAAGTACTTACTTTAGAGACGCGACGATCTCGATCGTGTGTAATGATAAGCCTTATTATTTTGCAAAACATTATCCGACAATCATTTTATTTGGCTTTTCTATTTTTTTCTGTACATAGGTTTAACATTACACACACACACTCTCTCTAAAAGAGTCTAGGACTAGAAGGAGTGTTGTCTGTCTGGAACATTCCCAATTTTTATTCCAAAAGGTATATTATATTCCTCTCTATAATATAATAAATAGTAAAAATTATATTACATAAGTTAACTACTTGTACGGATTGCGAATGCATGATTTTATTTTTTGCAAATGAATGTTCTGCATTATTGTGTAGAGGCTTTTTTAACCGTTTGATAAAATATAGGGAGAGAGAATGAGCAGATGGATTAATTATGAAATAATGAATGAGGGGGAGAGTCACTGGACAAAATATACAAAAAAGGGTAACATCAAAAGGTTGAACGGGCCGGTGTGTCGTCTTTCCTGGAGGGGGAAAATAAATCAATATTTTCGGTAGAAAGTTTGTGTACACACACACACACACACACACACACAGGGACTGTGACAGCTGAGAATGGGCAGCTGGAATTTTCAGCACAGTCATATGGAACAGAAAGTATTTTATGTACAACAAGGATTTTTCATTTAAATTGTCCACATTTATTTGGGACAAACTGGACTAGGGAGAAAATACTTGAAAATAGACAAAACGAAATTTTCCATTTTATGAAAATGAGGAGACAACTAACGTAAGCTAGATTTTTTTATGATTGTTGAAAATTATAATAAGTGTTGACAGACACGGGATGCTGTTTTTTGAAGGACATTTAACTACTTATTTAGTTTTACAGTGACCAGTGCGCGTCATTTTTGCAAATAATCCATTCAAAGTGTAAAATGTGAAAGTTAGTGAAAGACCTTTATCCTGCCTGGACAGTTCATGTTTGCTAATTATTATTATTATGCGGGAGAATTAGACTCATCCTTCTATCGTCATTTTTTGTATTTAGTCGAGACGACCCGAAAAATTTGGCTACAAAGCGAGTCAACTGAAAAAGAATTGGCAAAGGCTTTGCTTATTGCTACAAAGGGTATATAGGGTCCTTTCGGCGGGTTGTTTGGATCTCGGGATGTGAATTTTTGTTAAATTCCAATTAACACTAACAGCTAACCAAGTAACACTTTAACTAAAACATGTGCTGGGAGGACATTTAAATCCAAACCGGCACGTTATTCTTCCTCTCTTTCTCCTCCAACATCAATTTGTGGAACCAAAGTTCACAGTTTAACAACGTGCACACGAGAGTTTTTATCAAAGAAGTTAAAGTGTTACGTGTTTTTCTAATCAAAGAATATTTTGCTGTATGTGTGAAAAAATAGTGTGCTTACAAGAAAATTAAGTTCCATACTGAAATACACAATAATTTCTTCAAGTGAAATGAATCTAGTCATTTTGTAGTTGAAAAAATTTGAGTCAAAAATTAGGATAATATCTTAGGATTTAAAAAAATATTTTGTGAAAAAGTGGACTAAATAATATAAATTAATTCGAGTACGATTTCATTTGAAAGAAACATAACGAAAAGTAAGATTTGTGACTAGAATTTAATATTATAAATATTCCATTAATTATTATTCCATGAGTTGTTTTAGAATAATTCATTATTATTCTGTGTGACGGTCAAGATCCATTCTAATTTTTTTTGTCCTTTGATTTCTCTCTCTCTCTCACACACACACTTTTGTTTTTTTTGCTCGACAAAGGGCAAAAACAACTAGTCATGTCCAATGAGAATTTAGAGAAAATCTCGTTTGTAAAGTTGAATAATTCCAAATTTTTTTTTCTTTATATATTACTCTAGTTTCAGTGTGGCGCGTGTGGTGTGTGCTAAAATAATTTGCACCATATTCAACGGTAATTTTTATTTCAAAAAAATATTATCATGACGTGTAAATACTGTTAATTAAGTTTATTGGGGTGCTTTGTATTCATTTCTGTTGGTTTTGTTTTATTGTTGTTGTGTGTGTGTGACTGTGTGTCTGAAACAGAGGACCGCTCAGGTAAAAATACTTTTTTAAAGTGCATAGGAAATGCGATAGTAATAGTTTGTGTTGAAGAGGCTTTTCATTTTTCCTCTCGTCCAATTGTTTACCTTATGGCACACGCCACTCGAATGAAAAGTTGTAATCTGCACTCTTTGTGTCAACAGCATTAGACAACAACATAGGTGTAAATATATACATAGTGTATTAAAAATTGCACACTACTCTCTATCATTAAGATAACGATGGACATTTAATGAGCTTTATTTTATTTGCGGAGGTGCTTGTGTGTCTCTCTCCCTAATAGAGAGTCTCTGATGTGTGTTGCGTGTGTATATGTTTACTTTGTAAATACTCGTGGGACAAAGTTGTCTGATTCATTTTAACTCTAGAGATGTATTAGTCTACAGCTTAACAATGATGATGATGAATTAATAGAGTTAATGCACTATTGATTTTTTTAGTGCTAAGTATTTGTACTGTGTAGAAAGAAGAAAGTACAAGTAGAGAGAGTTGACATTTTTGTCTTAATTTTTCATTATTCTGAATCAGAGTCTCTGATGAATGAATTGTTTTTACAGTAAAAAATACCAGAGGACTCAGACGAGGGATATAGAGTTTGCTAAACTAAATGTTTTAACCTATTTTTGACTTGTTGTCATTTGATCCTTGTTTTCATGTGATTCTGTATTATTTTACATTTTGTGTACTCTCTCTCTCACACACAAACATGTCGTCTCTCAAGTTTCTTCTTCATTAGAATCGAACGATGCTTTAACTTTATTACATTGTGCATTAATGCACGTGTTTTTTACAACTGCATTGTTTTAGTTGCTTAGATATTACAATTACACCTCGTAAAGTAAATTCATGTTAACTTATATTAATGTATTGGGACATTTTTATTATTACAGTGAAGCGAATGGAAGAGGTGTTGGAATGGATACCTGGAGGTGTTGCCGGCGCCGCTGTGATGGGTACTTAATTAACATTTATATAATCGTATTATACTAATAAGTACCGGATGACTAGTACATAAAAAAAATAATTATGTGAAAGTGTAGATAATGGTTTTAAATGTGGTATGTGTATGTATTGTAGCAGGAGCAATGGCTATGGGGACTTACTATGTGGCAACTCGTCCGAGGTCAGAACCACCCATGGTCGACCTGGACAGCCAATCATTCCTTGAGCCTGTGAGTAGTTTTATCCCTCTATCAAAAATTATGATTAGGTTATTATATCAATACCTTTATTGGTCATTATCATTAGGTTATGGTTGTACTACAACATGATGAGGTAGGGAGTAGTGAGTAAAGTAGTAAGCAGTATTTAGTATAGTATTTAGTAAGTCGCTGTGACTATTTTTATCATTAGAGTATCCCGTCAAAAGTTCTATTTTCAAGTTGCTTTGTTTTCATATATATATGCTGGTGGTAGTGGTGTTTGCAGGTAATTTATCCATACACCACCACTATACAGGTCTTTTTCTAGTTCGAATTTTGGACTGTAACTGTGTTGTATATGAGAAACTACTGAAAATTCGACTAGGTGGCGAAACAATAGACTAAAAATACCCGGGTATTGTGAGTAAATAGACTATCTTTCTTTTGATGCATGGCTCTACCTTGTAAATCCACACACACACGTTACATACGACTTGTACAAGACGACAGATAACGAGACAAGGCTGAAAATCTTAAGATACACAAACACACAGAGGGAATCACACACGACGAGAATTGAAAGAGAGAGAGAGAAAGGGAAAAAAAGAGTGAAGCACACACACATTTATATTATGCACATTTCCATGAACTTTGGCCTGAAGGTTTTCATGATTGGATTTTTGTACATTTATGATGACTGGCGGCTGACTGTTTTTGATTAGTAAAATGAGATTTTGTGTCTACATAGATAACAAGATGAGGAGGGAGGAGAAGGATATAGTATACCTAGTCAGTTTTTTACAGGTGATGATGGAACATCTCTCTGTCTCTCTATCCCTATTACATATCTATTTTTAAGTAGATGATATTATTAGGCATAACTCGTGTTGAAATGAATATTCAAAAAATTGAGGAAAAGGTTCTCTCGCTCCACAAACACACATGCTATTATTTTATTCGCGTAGTATATATCAATAGAGAGAGAATGTCTGTGTGATAGAGTCGGGAAAATGGATGGTTTGACGAGAGGATCCTTATACGACATAAAACAATAATAAATCGGTAGTTCATAAAGTTGTATTGGTTTTTGATTTTTGCACAGGCACACACACTCACACACACACACACTTCTTCAAAGAAACACTTTGCCTAGGAGTGAAGTTAAACTCGGAAGGTCTTCCTCTCTTCTTCTTTATATATATATTATATTATACTCTTGTTGTTCTTCATGGTTGTATTTAGATTGGCGTTGAGTGGCGTCTTCTGAAATGGCAAAATCTAAATTTAATTCAGACACCCTCTTCTTTCTCATTCCTTTCCTTCTCCATCTCTCTCTTAACGATTATTTGCAGTTGCCAGCCATTCTGTCTCTCTCTCTTGCTTCTATATGCTCTTTCTCCTGTTTTATTGCAAACCGAAACCAATTCTATGGTGTACGAGGAGAAGTATGATGATTATATTCTTTTCTTCGTTATCCCAAAGCAAATGATTATTGTTTTTCTTTCTTTTCTTTTTTTAAAAAAAGAATAATTTCACTGATTGTAACTAGTACAAATTGAGAAAACTAATGACGATGTTTATTTCACATGATGATGAATTCCTTTAGTTTTGTGTGTGTGTATGTGTACGGGTCACATGAATATGCCAAGGCTCTTGCTCTTAACAGCTGGAGTAAAAATCGGTCTCTGTCCCGTATCCGTTCCCGTTCTCTCGTGTACACACCACTCCTTCTAAGACAAACTAAAACTAAACTTTTATGAGGGGAATGAAATGGAGAGAAAGTATTTGTACTAAAAAATCCATGATCCTCCAAAAGAGCATCTCGTGACGACTTGTTTTTTTTCACTTGAACGAGCAGGAGCAGCAGTAGAAACTCAGTCACTCATGACGTCCGGGCAAGATTCGTCGGTGTCTGATGATACTCCATGTGTTTGAGATGAAGAGGGGAGAAGTGTGTAGGATGAACGTATATTTGCACGTGCTCAAGCCTCATGTGACTTGAGAAAGGGAGTACCGTAGGTAGAGGAAGCCAAATATCAAAGTATATTAACATTACAATGTATTATTGGCATCCTCCGTCCTCTCACATCATCCTCATCCACACGAATCATCTGAGGAAGAGAGAGAGATAGAGGAATAATCAAAACAAATAAATAGACTAATGGGCAAATTGAAAATAATCTGTAGCAGCATCAACATTTATTAATTCAATGTTTACACTCGTACAGATTAGGCATGTACACACTCGGCACACTCGAACTCTCTCGAACCAGGATAAAGGAATCATGGGTAGGATCTGTAGGTGTGTGTGTTGTTTAGTCTACTTGCTCCCCTTCTCATCCTCCTCCTCCCCTACAATATGTTTGATTCAATGGATTAGTTGTTTTTATAGTGTGACGACGCGATACGATACACAATCTTAAAGAAGTGGGATCCGTTATCATCAGATTATTATTTCAAATTTTACTTGTTTTCTTCCTCCTCCTCCTTTCCCCCATTAGGCCCATGAGCAGGATGAATAGGGAGGGGATAGTAGTACGCACACACATTTATAGTTTAATTATGTTGATGTTGCACACCATAAAAATAATGTTGGAAAAAGGAGAACTAGGGGGGGTTTGTGATTTGTTGGACGTAGGTGGGACATTTATATCTGCCATACAATTGCCATTGGACTCAGTTGAGCTCCTGTTGCGACTTTAAATCAACTTGATTCGCACATTCATACCAAAGACTCATCCTCTACTCCTGTTGTTTCTGTTTGTGAATGTGTGTGTGTGTGTGTGTTGCCACGCGGTAGAGAGAATACAATTTATAGAAATCTGCACACACATTGACTATGTATGTTAAAGTTGAAATCTATTACACACACTCTCACACACATTTTTAGATGTACTGTGTCATGTGTTACTCCTTTCCTACCCCTCCGACCGATATATACTAAAAGAGTTCAGAATGTCGTCGGGGAGGAATGATGACATTATAATTGCATACGCCACCCGGACAAGAGGGGAGAACATGATTTCTAACATGTAGGCCTCAACCGTTGAACTTGCTCCTATAAATTACTGTGTTTAAATCCTTGTGTGTTTTTGTGTGTGTATGCTTAGTAACTCCTTAACTTGGACATACTCCACTCTCAAAGTATGCACAAATCAAAGCTGTTCGAATTTCCTCTCACATATATCAGTAAAAATGTAATTTTAACTGAGTTTTTCGAACAACTATTTATTTTGTCGGTTTTCTTCCTTCGTCGTCCATGATGATGATGATGAACCGGGCCACCGGGGGATGAGAAGGAAGAGGGGAACAAAATTTTTCGTGATGATAAACATGTTGTTATAATATTTTATAATGACAAGGCCAGACAACTGCAATGTCTGCAGTATTTCATTCATCATGTTGCTAAAAACCCCCTTTTTCCTCTTCTTTCTTATTGCACAGAGAGAGAGAGAGAGAGAGACGGAAGACGGTTCAGTCTCTCCAGGTCTCCTAGGATTCTACCGGATCCCCTCCTTCTCAATTTTTCCACTTCAAATTAGGAGAAGAGAGATAGGGATATGGGTATGTGTTGTAGGTTGGGTACTTACTACTTACCTTGTTTTAGTAGTATGTATGTAGTAATGTGTCGTGTGTGGCGTTAGTGAAGAGAGAAATTTAATTAATATTTTTTGAAAAGAAAAATTGTCCATGCTCCTTCATAAAAACAAGGAAGGGCTTTTAATGATATTTCTGACGAATGTTCCGGGGTTATAGAATGAATGTTGTAAAAATGACAAGTTTGGGAAACTGAAATTACATATTACTGTACACAATGTACACACACATCATATACTATTCATACTGTACGTGTAGATATACACAACACATGATGAGGTTATATAAGAGGGAAAAATTTTAAATGATGAAACTTGTGATCCATGTGAGTTAATAATAATAATGTATACATATCATATATATTGTGCGAATAAGAGTGTGTGTGTGGTGGGTATAATATGTAGAAGAATTTTTAGTGTTTTACTTTAAGTCTCTTTCTCCCTCTCTCTGGCTCTATCTTCCTCCCTCTCTCCTCCACTCTACTACTACGGGAGAGGAAGATAAGTTCAGAAATTCACAAAGTGGAGTCACACAAATACACACACACACATTTTTGGCAACTCTACATTTTGGCACTTTTCTAGAGCTCTTTTCAAGACTGTAGACAAAGGTACAGGGGAGCAGAGAAGGAGATTTGCTGTAGCTATATTTATATAGGTAGTAAATTGGTTATAAGGGGGATAATATAAGGTGAAGGATGTGACTGAGCTCTTCACACGTCTTTTTTCTATCTCTACCTCTTCTTCAAGTTGGTGATCACATTGGAATATTCTTATATTGCAATTGCTTCTCATATACAATGTACATGTGTGTAATGTGTGTGTGTGTTTTTATGTATGAGACTGTAAGATTTCCCTAAAATCTGTTGCCCACCCTTCTTCTTCTTGAAACTCCGTCAGTGTTCAGCCTTCAACATCCTTCGTTCTCTCTCTCTCTCTCTCTCTCTCTGGGGATCTCTCTTCCTTTGTAAAGGATTTTTCCAATGTTCAAGCTGAAAAGGATATAAGGAACGATTACACGGCATTTGCCTTCAATCAAATAAGAAGTAAAGTCAACAAAAGATAGAAAGCGTATGTGTAAAAGTTTAAAGGTGATTTAACTGGTGGTGGTGAGAGTGGATTTGAGGATTTGAAGAACGAGAAAAAAGAAAGACGGGAGGATATTGAAATTTGTGTACTAACAAGACTCTCTCTCCCTGTTTTTGGAAAAGAGGAACACATGGACACATTTACAGTGTTGATGTTGTAGTCAAATTGCTGTTGTTCCCCTGTGTTTGTGCGTTTTGTGTTCTGTTTGTTTCTCTCATCCTGTGGGACAAGACACACGAAGGGATTGGAAAGGAAAAGAAGAGGGAGAATTTGCCAATAAGTTAATTTAATTGTGTGTACAGCTGTGTACTGTGTCTATGTGTGTAGTGAATATTTCAAGGGAAGATGAAGAAATCCGAATTTTCTATTACATGAGGTGACCTCGTCATCGTCTTGTAGTTATTCTTCCTCAGCAGTTAGAATGGGATTACTCTTTCTGTACGCTTCTTAACTCTTCCAAAACGTTTTCGGATTCTCCATGCTCAGTAAATAATAGAAAGGAAAGGAAGAGATACTTGTGGGTTGCTGTTGTTGTGTTGTGTATGTGGACTGTATACAAGTACACTCATTTTGTAGGGAGTGAAAGTTATTTTAGATTTGGACTAGTGATTGACCTTCTTCAGTGGAATCTTTCAGAGTCAAATGTTCAAAGAGAGAAAGCGAATGACTTTTCTATTGACATGTTAAAAAATTAAAATTGAAATCCAATCTCTTCCCCTCTTCGTTAATAATGTATAATGTGAATTAGTGTATGTGGGATTTGTGTAGTGGTACAGTTTTGTTGGAATAAATTTCCCTCACTCTATATTTTTCTACTTGTTCTTGGACAATTGATTCAAAATGTGTGGAGTTCCAGAACCGATCCGAATTCCTTTGGATCTGAACAACCAGTCTGAAATTATAAGAGTAAAATATTTTTTAAAAGATATATTCGAGTGTGAAATTAACCATGTTGACTTTCTCCAGACATTTTCTGTTTTGCTTTCACTTTTGGACTAATCAGTACAGTTCCACAATTTGGTTTGGATAGGATGAATGAATCTCATCTTTTCAATGTATGGAATATGTACTAGCTTTAAAAATTGCCCTTATCTATTACGGTTCTTATTCAGTTTAATTAAATAAGCTTTTACTCACACTCCAGTACATTATCATTATAATAAATGAAACTTTGAGTGGGAAAAGTGGAGTTGTTGTCAATAGAAGACGTGCTAATGTGGAAAGAAAGTGGTGATTTAATTCCATGCTTGTGTGTGTGCAGGGAGTGAGGGTGTGAGGAAAAAAATGACCGGAAAATTCTGCTTTTTGGCGTTTGGCCGAGACGACCCATAATAATAATAATTGTAACACTAGGAAAGTGATATGATCAATGTAATTGTGTGAGACGGGTGTCTGTGAGGACATGGAGACGCGACATGGTTTGCGTAAAGTTGGAGACAATATTTTATGGTCATTTCGTCACCTTCCGCATTTTTTGATTAATGTAGGAAAATTGAGATTATGAATGTGACATCCATTATAATTGGGATAAAGTTAACTATGTAGAATATAAAAATCAGTTTTAGAATGGAGGAGAGTAATCATAACGTAATGAGTGGAAGAACTTGGTTTTGAAACTATTAATGGTTAATGTAGTAAAAGTGGTGCCATATGGTCCATGTACACACACACGGTGCAGAATATGCTCGCACTACACACACACAGTTGACGACAGTACGTCATTCAGTCAAGTCTGTTGAAGCAAATGCTTTTATGCCAAATTTAATTCACTCCATGCTCTCCACTCTAACTCTTCTCTTCCTCTCTCTCTCTGTCTCTCTGATATTTCTGATGTGAAAAACACTGCTGCTGTGCACACTTGTAGTTCTAACTCTTTGACTTTCCTCCTACCAATTTTTTATTTTTATGATAAGGATGAGAGTAGAGTATGTAGTGGATTCGTCTACTACTACTTACACACTCAAACATGTAGTGATTTGCACAACTTCATAAAAGTGTGTGTGTAGTAAAACATGAGCTTGTCATATCCACTTCCTCTGCTCTGATCTGCTTTACTTTTGTACTTGATATCCATCCAAATGTCCTTCTCTCTCTCTCGGCACACTCTCTTCCTCCTCCTCCTCCATATCTGTTTTTATATTATCGACAAGAGCAATGTTTTTTTTCTAATGCATGATATTGGGCTATCATAAATCATGATGTTTATAAAATTTGATTTTTCAGCGGAAATGAGAGTGAGTGCTAAAAAGAGATTGTAATGCATTAGAGTAGTGTGTGAGGCTTGGTTGCATTAATTTTAGGAAAAATAATTTAAGGATGATGACATATTATTATGACATGTGAAAAGAGGAAGATGACGGTGATGATGACAAATTTTGTTTGTTTTATTCTCAGGGGGCAGAAATGATTCGGACATCACGTTTATGTCGGGATGCAAAAGACGGGAAATTTTTACGTTATTTGTATGAGGACTGTCGAACAGTTTATGACGCTTTCCATCGCGGAGCTAAAGAATCTAGTAAGTGTTAAACATTTTTTCCGGGGAAATTTTTGACAATGATACTATATTGTGTATACCATGGATATTACATTTTTTGTTCTGTATTAATATATGGATGGTTTGTCATGTATCTTTTTCAGACAATGGGCAATGTCTGGGCTGGCGAGATGACCGTAGTAAACCTTACCAGTGGATTCATTATGACGAAGCCTTGTTAAGGGCTAGAAATTTTGGAACTGGCTTGATCAAATTGGGTGAGTGCACTCTCTTTGCGATGATGATGATGTGGTTTTTAGGGAAATTGAGTTGTAAATTGTAAATGTCTAATATGTGTGTGTGGGATTAAAATGAATGAATATTTGGGATATTTTACAGGTCATCGGACGGGTGATTACGTGGGTATGTGACATAAATATATAAAACATGTTTTGTTGTTCAGTTTTTGTGATTGGGGGTGTGCAACAACTGTTCTGAATTTTCTGAATCATAAATTGTAACTGGATTTTAGTGGGTAAACAATGTAATTATGTTGATGCTTTGTAAAGAATCAGTTTTTTGTCTTTTGTGATTTGTGTGGGTTTGACTTGATAAAAGCAAACGTGGTTTTTGCACACCATCAAATTAATTTTGTTATCCAGACCTTTAGTTGATTTACAAAATTGTGATTTATTTCAGGTATCTACAGTCAAAATTGTCCAGAATGGGTTCTATGCGAGCAAGGCCTGTGAGTTCAACACTCTTAATGCATTGGTGATAAAATTTCATAAAATGTAAAATAAACTTTGAATTGTTCCTGTTTTTTTATTTACAGCTACTGTTATTCCATGATTCTAATACCACTTTATGACACACTGGGTGCCGAAGCTTGTGCATTCATTATTAAGCAAGGTAATTAATAACCAAGTAAAATTATTTCACTAAAACAGATCAATAGTATAAAATGTTTTTGAATTTTGTCATTTCAGCTGAGATGACCACAGTGGTTTGTGATGACGGTAATTTGACAATAACATTTAAAAAATTTAAGTTTTAAGGGAGAATCTGTATACATATTTGATTTACTTGGTCATCCTCGGGTTTGTTGAACAAGTTTGTTTTCATTTGGATTTCCCTTAGACAAGTCTGTTAACATGCTCCTTGACAAAGCTCCTGCCTGTCTCAAAAAACTCGTGTACATTCGAGAAATTAAGAAGGAAACTTTAATCAGAGCTAAAAAACAAAATATTGAGACCGTTAGATTTGACGAGGTAGAGAAACTCGGAGCGGCTCATACCAGTACTCATCCTGAAAAGGTATGGAAAGCAATAAACACAGAAAAATTTTGCGGCGATTTGGAAAATTAATTTAAATACGTTTTTTTGAATAGCCTCCACGTCCAGAGGACATCTGTACGGTTTGCTATACGTCGGGAACGACTGGAAACCCCAAAGGCGTAATGCTCACTCATGAAAATGTGATTGCGGATGTTTCGGCAGTGATGTTACAGTACGTGAAAATTTGAGAAATGAACCAAGATTTCTGGTTGCAAAATATTTATCTTGTAAATTATTTTTAAAGATTGGGAGAACATCGTCCGAATCGACAAGATGTTATGATCTCCTTCCTACCGCTTGCACACATGTTAGAGCGCTGTTGTCAAGTAAGATTAATAAATTATTTGGAGCATTTTGTTCAGGACTAATATTTCATTTGCTGATTTTTTACTGTGTGTGTGACTGATTAATAAACAGATAGCCATATACATGCAAGGCGGTGCTGTGGGCTTTTTTGGTGGGGATATTCGTCTTCTCGGAGGTAATTTTTATTTTTACACAATTTTAATAACTGACCACAACTGATACTAAATATAATGGACGATTTTTTTCATTATTTTATTCAGAGGACATGAAAGCCTTGAAGGTAGGTATTTTAAAATTCAAATTACTATTAGAAATTATATTTCATCTTTTGTGGTGAGAATTGGGTGGTCAAAAACCATATGAAACTATTTTTTTTGAAAAGCCTACGGTAACACCGACTGTTCCACGATTGCTCAATAGGTAATTAATTAATGTTTTACTTTTATTTACGTAGAAAGGACAGTTTTTGAATTTTATTCTGTTCTCCGGTATACTTTGATTCATTTACATTAGAGTATAACTTGAGGGTTATTTATTTTTACTCCATAGAATTCACGACAAAGTAATGTCTACCGTAAATGGATCCTTGATAAAGAGAACTCTCCTTCGAATGGCCATTAATAGCAAATTTTCCGAGTTGAAACGTAAGAATTGCTGATGACTTGTATAAAAGTTTCTGGTGAATATTGTCATCACACTAACTTTGCTGTTAATAGGAGGAGTTCTTCGGAAGAATACAATCTGGGACACGCTAGTTTTCAAAAAAGTCCAAGAACAGATGGGCGGAAGGATACGTTTGTTGGTGGTAGGTTCAGCTCCGCTCAGTGGCAACGTACTCACATTTATCCGGTGTGCTCTTGGGTGTGTAGTGGTTGAGGGCTATGGACAGACCGAATGTGTGGCTCCATGTACGTTGACCTTTTATTCTTTACGCATCTGTATTTATATTCATGTCGAGAAAGTTACTTTAACCAACAATGTGTATGATATTCATAGGTACATTGACAATACAAGGGGATTGTGCTCCAGAGCACGTAGGACGTAAGTATTTTTATAGCAAAACAACATGTAAGTATGTGACTGATGACTGAAAATATTAATTAATGTTCGGAATTATTTACAGCTCCAATTGCCTGCTGCTGTGTTAAATTAGTCGATGTACCTGAAATGGAATATTATGCTTCTGCGGGTCAGGGCGAAGTATGCGTAAAGGGTACAAACGTTTTTAAGGTAAAAATAATTTTTTTTGTGGTTGTGTAGAATCATTTTTTAACCCATCTTATTTTATTTTTACGTGCATTATACAACAATGGTGAATATTGGCTTAAAATTAATTATAAACAGTGCTGTGCATAAAAATTATGTGCAGACAAAACGACAAAGAATACAAGATTCAAATGTCATTTTCTATTTTTTCTGTATATCAAGGGTTATTTCAAGGATCCTGATCGAACTAGAGAGACCATGGATGCAGACGGTTGGCTTCATACTGGAGACGTAGGCATGTGGCTCGCTGTAAGTTTTTCAAGAACAAAATATACAAGATGTACAAATGAGTACAGTTTATGTGATTCATTTTACAATTTGAACAGAATGGAACACTCAAAATAATTGATAGAAAGAAACACATTTTTAAACTGAGTCAAGGTGAGATAGAACTACAATGTATTTTTATTCTTAAAATATGTATCGACGTTTCTCCTAATCTTATTAATCCTACTTTTATTAATGATCGCAGGAGAATATATATCGCCTGAAAAAATAGAGAATCTATACATAAGAAGTCCGTATGTCTCCCAACTGTACGTTTATGGAGAATCTCTCAAGGTTCGGATTACTAGTACATTACCAACTGTTTGTAGAATTTTTATTACTGTCTATGCTTTTTTAAAAGAAATGTTTTATATTGTTCCTACAGAGCTGTGTAATTGCTATCATAGGTAAGCTAACAAATGACCGACTGAATTTAGGAAATATATTGTAATTTAAAACGAAATAATTTTCTCAATTTTAATAAATGTCAAATAATTTCTTTTCAGTGCCTGATGTAGAGGTAAGCAAGTTGACTTAACATGATGATCTACTTATGTATGTAGAAAATTACAGTGAAGACTAATATTATACTGAAAATCTCAAAATTTCAGACGATAAAGGACTGGGCTATAGAAAATGACATCCCAGGGACTCTGTCTGTGTTGTGTGCGGATGAGAGAGTGAAAGCCATGATCATGGAAGACTTGCACAATTATGGAAAGGAAGGTGGACTTAAATCCTTCGAACAAGTAAGTAATAAATAATCTTTTCTATTTTTTTGGTTGAAGCAGTCAACTTTATTATGAATCTGATGATCTTAGGTCAAAGATATCTATTTGCATCCCGACCCTTTCTCTGTGCAGAATGGACTTTTGACCCCCACGTAAGTCATTTTATGGTACACGGTTTTACTAAAACCCTATTATGTACTAAGTATGTAGTAAATAATTTTTTGTTGTACTTGCAGGCTCAAGTCAAAAAGACCTCAACTAAAAGCGTACTTCAAACCGCAACTCGACGACCTTTACAAAAATTTCACATAGATATACACAATGTGTATAAGTTTTACATAAACTGCATTAAGACTTTAATTTTATTAACTTTAGATAGGGAGAAAATGAAAACCTTTTACCCGTTAAACCATTTTTTTCAAATCACTCAGTTACTTGTTGTTGATGAGTCGTTGTTATTATTCTAGACAGTTACTTAGTTCACCAGACGAACAAGACGTATTTATACTACATATGAAAAAAAATACACTTACAAACATAATGTAATAACTTAAGTAATAATGACACCACAACACCAAACACATGGTGTAACGTAACAGTTAGGGAAAGGGAGCCATTACTGAGAAGGAATGAACCAAATCTGCTCTAATAAGTATTGATGGCCAAGTGTAGCTTTAAATATTTATATGTAGTCTTTTAATTTCATAGCCATTTGTACACTCCTGGTCGTTCATTTAATCTAAATTAGTTTTAAATTATAATATCATTGCTCATTATATGAACCTTTGGATATTATTGTTATTCATCAAATTTTTCCTCAGAATTTTTATCCCTTCGTAATTCTTTTTTTTGTTTGTTTGGTGACGTTGACACTGGACTGACATTGAACCGAACAACAACAGTTAAGTTTAAACATCATCGTCAAAGGGGGGAAGGTCATGTACACACACAATAGTGACCTTTGAAAGGTCAATAATTTACAAAAAACAGTATTCAACAGAAATGTCAAGTCATGTAATTGATATCTAAATATATGTACTAATATCGTATCATATATAATGTAAATAATATTTGTTTAGATTTTAGTCATACAGAAGGGAAAAAAATCATCAATAGTACTTGACCTAATTTAGGTTCCTCATTTTACGAATTATTAAATATATTTAAATTGAAGGGCTATACATGAATATTGATATATATATATATATATTGTTATTATCCTGCAAGAATTTTCAGGTGGCATACTACATAGTCAAAATGGGAAAGCTCATTTTTATTTTTAGTTCAATGTACCCCAAAAATGCAAGGTACTCAAATTGAGAGAGTCAAATTTAGTTTAGTCCCACTGTACTTAGTTTAGTATTATTATATATTTTTAGTTAACAATTTTGATGATTTGGAGTAGTAGATTTTAAGTTGAATACATTTGATGCTATTTATCTAGTTTGAGATGAACAGAGGATAATTTGCATCGTAATACATAATAAGAATTCGGTAGTACGTAGTATAGAAAACTCAAGAGACATGATTAGGAAGAGTAACGGAAGTTTTTGTTACGTATTTTCATGGTTGGCCATTGAAACCCACATATTTTATTGTATTACATACACTACAATTGTTATATCAAATACAAAAGCAAAATGAATATTTACTTATATATATGTATACATATATCTATCTACAAATTAGTTATCCACAGGATATAAAGCCAATGACACACAAAATTAAAACTGATCATCAAAGCCATTGAAGTTGACCTTTACTGGAAGTTAAAACGATTAGAAGGATGATGATGTGAAGGAGGATGGGATAATAATTATTACTATACAGTCATTTTAGGTGACATTGTATTTTGTGAATGTTTTTAATTAGTGATATTATCCATATGATTAGTTGTTTCACTACAATTAATGTAGTACCTTTTGAATCGAGTCAGTTACAATGATTGTAATTATTGGTAATTTTATTGTCATATGTATCAGATGATGTAATGTTTCCTACACATATAATATATTATGTGAATATTATTTATTTCATAATGTTGTTAAGTCATGAATCATGACTCATGATGTACAATAATTAATGATCATCACGAACATTGAGTTACTTAATTTTTGGTTAAATTTACAAAGAGAAAAATTATGTACTACACATTTAAAAATGTTGGAGAGAGTGTGTGTGCGTACGAATGATCGGTGATGAATAACTGGGAAAAGAGTAAAGGAGTATTGTGTGTGAAAAGGTCTGTGCTTTAATTTAAAATTTAGATAATGTGAGTAAATTAGTACAATTTAAAGATACTTATGTGGAACAGAATGTGAGAAAAATAAATATAATAGAATATATATTATAGTCGAGAGTCAAATATAGAGCAATAATATTAAGTAATAAAAAAATGAATGATTAAGGAGGACACTTTTCCGTAATAAAATATAAATACAAAAATGATAGACTTTTTATCACTGCAAAAGGGAAAGCATGTAATAAAAAGGAAAGAAAAAACTTCACACCACAACACACACCTGTATTAATGTAAAGAAAAATTGTTCTTTTTAAGAAACAGAACAATTTTAGGAACGGATAAGGTGACAAAATTAAATTCAAAGCGCAAATGTTATTATGATATACTACCATATTAATTAAGTGAAGGAGAGGAGACGCGTGTAGAGTGGAAAGAGAAAGGGGAAAAAATAATAAATACAGTCGTCACATTTGTTCAGTTTCTATTCATTTTTCTTGTGCCAAAATGATTTTCATAGAGGAAGCATACCACATTTCTTTTGCATAATGGTTCATGAAGGTGAACAATTCATGAGATTAAACACAGGCAGAGATTTTGATTATATAATTTTTATTCATCCATATGTCATTTTCCATCTTTAATCCTTCACAATACAATAATATCTTTTCCTGTGATTTAATTTTGCGTTTATCATCTTTATGTGTTGAAAAATTTCACATTAATCAGTGATAATAAACGCATTTCTGACGCCTTCACATAGTACATGTCACACTAAAATTATACAATGTAAATATTTAACGTGATGGTAAATTGTGTACCGTAGGTAATGTTACGTAGTAGACTTTGACACTATTTTCTCGTACCTGTGTGAACGAAGACAAGGGATATTTGGCCCACATTGGATCCCTACTAATATTAAAACTTTAGAAAATTGTAAATTGGAATCCTACAGATTGGAATATTAAGTAAGTATATATACTTAAGTATATTTATATCATTTGTTGTATCGATATGACACGGCAAGACACTATAAAAGTTTTAAAATCACTCGGACAAAATTAATTGTAAGAAGAAATAATTATTGTAAATGGTCAAAAAACCAACTCTTGTTCTCAGTCGGTCATCACAAAACCTTGTCTTGAGTTTTGGTAACTTAACTATTACTGTGTTGTATAGTAATTCTACATTCATGTTATTATGAATATGTAGATTGAACAGAACACAAATATATCATTTTGTCTACGACGTTGTATGTTAGTTTACTCTGTGGTCATTTGCTTGCTAGAATGGCTTAAAAGTTGAAAAATTAGTTAACAAAAATTGGTAACAAAGATATGGCACACGCACGAAACTTACTAATTGAGATATGTAACATTACTCAACAAAAATTATATTAATTATTATAGACGAGTAGACGAGGAATGGCAAAAACATGTCAAATTAAGGAATAAAAATAAAATCTTGAGTAAAATGGCATCACTTTAGACTTATGGAAATTCAATTTGTAACACCATGGAAAGAAATATCCTGTGGTTTTTTAGTCTTGGCGTTATAAAATCAGAATAGCTCACTTTTGTCACTGTTGTGACTCCAAGCAAAACAAAATTTTTTGCAACAGGTTAAGAATAAATATAATAAATGGGACTACTGACTCTTATCAGAAGAAATAAAAAATGTAATATATGGCAGAACGATATTTGGCTAAACTAATGAAGCACAAAGGGTATTCTAAGATCTTGTAGTCAGATCCACAATATAAAAATGCAATTAGTATTGTAGAATGAATTGTAGAATGTACACGCAATAGTCAACAAAATTAAAAAATACATAATAACTTAAGTATTTTGAGACTCTTTCTATACCCATCAGGACTCAAATAACAATATATAAGGTGCTTCCTTTGAAACTCAAATATTATAAATACAAGCTCAAATGTAAAAGATCAAATTCGTAATTGGCATAATATATATTGTGGTATGTAATGTGGAAATAAATTATTTTGTGTCCTTCCATTATGAGAAGACAAGTTCTCACTCATAAAAAGGATGTACTACACATTTGTAGGTAATCTTTGACTGTGTCAAGTCTATCGACCGTGAATCTACTGCAAACTTTTACGAGGAGGAGGAACATGATACAAAATTAATCTTATGTTCATGTAACTGTTATACTAATATATATAGAATATATATAGTTTAACCTTTTCTTTACGATTTGTCAATGGAAGTGAATCTACCTAGTACAGATTTGAATGTGCTTGCCAGTGATGATGTTTTATTGGAGCAATTAGGACTCTTAGGACTTTTGACTTCGGGATTATGATGATGTGAATCCAAACATTTTTGATAACGAAGTACACAAGCTGCTTCAATTGCCTTGCCTGTAAAGACAAAAGGAGATTTTTTTGATCTTCCAATACTTGCGAATTATAATTAACTATGAATAAAATTATAGATACTTACACAATGCTCCTGAACTTGGGGTTGAGTAGAAACAATGTGCTTCAAAGTCATCCCTTATTCAAAATACAATCCAAAATAAAATACATTGCTATATCTTTTAAAAATATACATGTAGTTCAAAAAAATTATGTAATGCAATTAACTACCTTGCCGTGTGCACGATTAAGCCACAAGTAGTAACATCACGACCGATTCCCATGAAACTTAGGTACCGAACTGTTTGTACATGAGGAGGAAAAATTAATTCGAGTTAAAAATATATTCCAAAGTCAAATGTGTACATATAGAGTGTCCAATAATTGTTAAAATAAAATAATACCTCGTATTTCTAAATTTACAGTTTCTAAGCGTTCTCCAGGATCAGATTTGATTTCCAAAACTGACGGAGCCACACTCACAGTTACACTAGAAATCAAAATCAATTTAAATCCTCCCTTTATTTTATATTCAAAATCCAATTTATACTCATTTTCTGCTAGACGATTTTAAAATTACTGCGTGTACGTAAGTAATATGCTTACGAAATAGGATGATTATTTTTCATGGAATCGATAGCAGCATTAAGAACTTCCATCCCTGTTGGTTTGTTAACAGCCTTGCCTATAGAATGTAGAAATTAAGAGTACAGATTATATTTAGACACACAACCCCAATTTAATGTCTTTTAGAAAAAGAGATGGAAAAAATAGAACACTCTACTTTGACTCGGCATGTGCAGAGAAAGCAAGAGAAAGCTTTTAAAGACTGCTTACCCCCCAAGTAGTAAGCCTTGATAACTTTCCGTGGTTCGTCCATTGGAGTCGGGAAATTGATGAGATTCACCGTTTGCTTTTTCATGGGTAAACTGGTTGGCCTCTTCATTTTCTTCTGACGCTCAATCATTATTTTCTTACATGCATCCCGAAGAGCAGAAGCCAGTGGTCTAGCATTCATTTCCAATCTATGTAAAAAGTGAAGTTATACAAAACTTGTTATAGGTCAATAACTCACCACGACTCTCCTTTCAAATAATTAATAATTCTTTGTGCATATAAAAATCATATGGTCTACACATAGACACCCACACATTATTAGATATAAAGTATTTGAACAAACCTAAAAACATGACACAAAAACACACGTGTGGACTTTTCTCTTGCAACGTAAGCAAAATCCCGAGGATCATCTCTCCCGACTCCCCAAACCCGAATTGAATGGATAGGTTGTTCAGCCACAATCAAATTCTTCATGGTTTTTACTCGTAAGTTTGACTCGTCCAATTCAAGATAGAGTTCTGAGCCGCCACCCCAAATTTTCCCAGCCACTTCAATTCTAATCATCCAAATATTTATTATATGAACAATTTAGTATCATCCAAAATATTATGTAAATACTTCAATCATAATTAATGAAACGTACCCACTAGTTGCCTTAGTTGTTCCAGAAGTAAGTTCAGAAATGACTCGGGACACAGCTCTCGATGATCTTTCTGGAGTTAAGTCTTCTTCTAATATACTGAGACATCCCAAACTGACACTACCAAATTTCAAACAATTGACTTCTGGAATGACAGGATAGGCTGGAGCAACAATGGAACCACCACTTCCTATACATTCGACTCCACTACTATTATGACCACTACTACTATTGAGACTAGATAATGCTAGATTATTTTCAGCACGTTGACTCTCATTGATAAACTCGGACCAACTTTTCCTTTTTTCAACTTTACTAATGGATGTCTGGTTGAGATGACTTGTGAGGTCTGTGTGAGTGCGGGCTTCAAATTGAGTACTTGTTGATCTACGAATAAATTGACTGTCCAGACTTTTCCCGGGTACTGTGATCAAACAAAGAAATAATGTATAAAATGAATTATTGAATTAGCAACATTAATAAATACACACTGATACCTCGCATTCACTATAAACTAATGTCAAAGAAAAAGCAAAGATATAATAAATGTCAAACTCACTCAGGAGTGAAGGTTTTGGGATTTCTCGTTGAATTGTGCCAGACTTAATGTGCCAATAGTAGGCTCCAGTAGCATCTTCGTGTCTTTCCCATCCTAAGGGTAATTCTTCCACTTCCTCCTCAACAACATTATTGTTGTTGACCTGGTCATCAGGTGACAGGAAGACAGGTTCAGAGTTTACGCCCATATTCGTCGGTGATAATGATGCATAGTAAAATCTCCTAAAGACAAAATGATAAAAAACAATTCGATTAAGTAAGGATGACAATACAAGAGGATGACATGTTGGCAAAGTGAGATTAAATTGGGTCATGTTTACTGACCTGGGCTGTTGAGAGTTGGAGTCATAGCAGGGATTTTTGTATCCCGCTTCTTCTTCTTGTCCAACCTAAAAGAAGAAGAGAGAGATTGAAAGCGATTGCCAACAAATTTACTAATTGGGATTCACACAACAACAGCATGTAGTCCAAAATGGATTTGGTCAAGTGACAAATGTAATTTGTTTTTTAGTCAAATAATTAAGTTCAATTTGTGTTTGACAGTCCTCATGCCTTGTAAACATTTGAAGACAGACATGGACCAAAAAAAATCAATACAGCACAAGATTGCAATACGACTGCGTTTACCACACATGTAAATCATGAATATTTTCTGGACGAAAAAAAATTGAAATGATTTTAATGAGGAACTTGTTAAAGTGTCATCATTAAAATGTTTTGATGGTTATCCCTTACCTTTGGAAGCCAAGTCATCTTGTCCTTGTCCCAGTACATTAATTGACCGTCACTGTCCGCGTACACATGATGAACTCCATCAAAGTAGACTTCGACTGACTTTGGAGCCCACAGCTGATGTTCTTCGTCCCAATTGTATTCATGGAGGCTGTTGGGGTCTTTGTAAGTGTACAACCCTTCCACATAACTACAGTACAATGGATTGCCAAAATCTAATTCTGTGGATTTTTCTGTCTTGTCCTCTTTTTCCATTGCAATTTTGTCTCTCTACACCTTTGGAGAAATAAAGTCTACTTTGATAAATCTGAGGTTCAAATGTGACGCGCTCAATCCCCCCCCCCCCCCTCCTCTTCCTTTTGGAAAATAAAATAAAATCCAAGAGCTGTTAACCTTAATTCTAAATCTACTGGTACATCGTCTCATGAGCTCTCCTGACGACCCTAGTCTCTATAAAATATTGTAGACTATCCATTACATGCTACATGCATGTAGAAATGCAAACAAAGATGATGATGAACCACAATTAACTAAAGAATATTTAGTAAATATAAAAGGTCATATATATCTTCAAGCAGTATGCTCTCCGTTTCTTAACATTACAAAAGAAACATCGCATCATCATCAACACATCAATTTTAGTTTGTGTGTGTTCTTTTTTGGGGAAAAGGGAATGTCAAAATGACAACCATTTGCTATAAGGCAAACCCTCACTTATAATTTCTAATTTCTTTTAATTATAAGAATGATTCGTGTAATTATTTTGTCAAAGGAATGATCATATACTATTTTTACGCATTTTGAACTAGAGTTATTCATTTTGGACATTAGCTTTGTTGGAAAACTGAAAATAATGTCACTGCTCACATATCCTTTGTTTTCCTCTTTGTACCCAATGTACAAAGAAGAACGTTCTTTCTCAAATTGTTAATCGTTTCTCCGGATCACACAAATAATTTGTGTCAAGGTAAAATTACTTTTCTAAACCGATTATGATTTAAATTGCCCATAAAGTGTCTCTCTCTCTCTTATACTTTGATGCACTGTTAACTTTCTCCAGAGAGACTTTCTCCCTGTCATTTATGTATCTAATTGTTGACATCCTTGCAGGGGTGGCATCCCTTCAAACATTTTTTTTGTCCCGAAAAAATAAGTGAACCTGTGTGGAAAATGTCAGGAGGAAAGGGTCAAGGGAATCGGGACTGTCAGAATGAACCATGCAATATGGTCAAGCAACTCACGGACACTGTCAATGTAAGTATTTTTTTTTACCTCTCTGGCAAATAAAAGGACAGTTTATGGATATTACAAATGTGTGTAATAAATATTGTCGTCTATTTTACAGGGTGAGTTGAGAACGGGTCTCGCTTTGATTGACAGTTGTATTACTGAAGTTTCACGCACGAGCCTCCTGTTAAACGAGGCAGACAAGATTTTGAATGATATTTCTTCTGACATGTAAGGCCTTTTGTGTTCTCTTACCTTTTGTAGTTTTTCTATTAATAATAAAAACCAACATGACCAATCATGCATCCTAGAAGCAGCATGTTTAATTTTTTTTCTTTTTTAAAAAAATATGTAGACCACGGAATTTTCCCCCAATAATTATCAATATTTTTCTTCTAATCCCAATTTGTTGACTAAAAATTGTTATTTTGTATTCATTTTCCCAGACCAACGGAAAAACCAGTACCATGTAGTAGTAACCGAAATACAACGATCAAGAAAAATTGACAAGACTGATACCAGTAAGACGAGATGAATCTTAAAAAATGAGTCTCCTTCTGATACCAAATCTAGTAGTAGTACATTTTTGTATTAACTAAAAAGGTCATGTACTATATATAAAAGTTAAGCTATCCTTATTATGTACTCAGATTCCAGGACATTACTTACAAGAACCACCACCACAAACACTATCTTTATGTGCGGAGAGATACCAGGAAGTCTTAACATTATCGTACTTTATGAGTATGTAAGGATGTAGGACAAAAAATACTTGACGTCGTTGCAATCGTAACAGTATATAAAGTAATTTTATAAATCCTCTCTCTACCTAATACAATGAAGTAAGTAGTTCAATATTATATGTATTACTACTGGTATTGAACTACGTATTTTCAAGTAGATATGTTTGCGCCCCTGGTCTGATTATGGAAAATGTGAACAGTAGGAGTAGACTATGACGAAATTATAATTTTACAGATTGTGGTGGTGGTGGTATCTTTGTTACTATACTCGTATAGATTTTCATTGGGAAATGTGTCTGTGCACTTAGGTACTCGACACGTTCTTGTTGTTATACCCCGTCAGTCAGTCAGTCATACTCCAGCTACTGCTCAATTATATGTTGTATGTGTTTGTCCATGTTAAAGGAAATGCGTATATTGAAAACATGAAAATTCCATCTCCGATTTCGGTTAAAATTTAGATTTATTGACGAATTTTTTTCTCTTTCTTTTCTCTCAAAATACGGGGTGACCTTTTTTTCCAAACTTAAAGTACATAGTACAATACAGAACTGGTTGAGCAAAGAGTTTAAAATTAAATGCGGATAATAATAATAATAGAAATAATCATAATTCTATTTTTACACAAGTATTTTTTTTTGTAAAATTCCGTGCAAATGATTTTTTTCAGAAGTCTAAAGCACGACTAGACTGTGTTATTATATACTGTGTGTGTTCAGTATGTGATGTTTGCTAATAATACACAGCAAAACTTGCTATGTACTACTTGATGTATTGTACAGTAAAAAAATAAATCACAACATGTTTTTAAAATATATATTCTTTTCGATAAAATAAAGATCTTTTTTTGTACAATCTAATTCAAAAAATATCATACATATTATAACTTTACACGTTTTTCTTTTCATCCTTCTTTTTTCTCTATTATATTTATATGATATGTTAGTAGTTTTTTTTGGAAGATTCTTTATATAGACGTCCTCTGATTTCCTACGTACTTTTATGTAGTACACACACGCTCTCTCTTTCTACTTTCCTAAAATTCAGTTTACTTGTTTTTTTTAAATGGAGATTGCTTCACAAACAATTTTCTCCTAACATACACTAGATAAGTCACCTAGTTTAATTTTAGTTTAGTTACAGGTACTATATATTTTCAAATGGAAAAAACCGAGGCCTCAGTCGGTGTAATGTTGCATGGGGGAGGAGGTGGAATCAAGGTGTGTGTGTGTGGAGAGGAGCACAACAACAAATCTTATTAGTCGTCTTTCGAAGTTAGTATCTCTGAATTGGACATTTTGTTTGGGGACATAAATTCATTCTCAAACCAAAAAAAAAAGAAAAATGGTCAATAATTTCAGTAATAAAAACAAAATTATCAGTTATGTAGTCGAAGGTCATCCCTCCTCAGTACACTATTATTTCAGCTACACACTCGCACACGCACACACCCGGATAATAATATTATATTATACACATTACGTCAGTGTAAAATGCAAGGCAACAATCACATTGATTCTCAGAGTTGGAGGGAGGGGAGGGAGGAGGAGGAGGAACCTTGAGGACCTTTGCGTCCATTAAATTTATTTTGCGATTTTGCGACAGTTACCTTTCCTTCCGAAACTTCTCTCTCTGCCACTCTTTTTCATACTATTAAAAAGAGTTCATAGTTTATTGATTCCGTCCGTACTCAATTCAAGGCCTTAATTAATTAATTACGGACGCAATATGATATTAGAAAATGATAATATGTACACAATATTATATTATAGTATGTAAAGGGGGAGGAGGAAGAGGACGAACTGCTGACAGGCAGGTATAATGATCATAATATTTTGTTGTTGTGTGTATAATATAAGGAAAGTGTTACGCGCGCGTTTGGGTATATTATACACACACACACGAGTTAAAGTTAGAGTTAAGTGATACATTCGAAGGAAAGTCCTCTTTCTCCCCCTTCGAAAAGTTGTCATGTGTATTATTATTAAATATATATTGAGAAGGAGGAGGAGGTGGTGGTGAAAAAGGAAAAAAGAAGAAGAAGCTTTCAAATGTATATTTCCATTCACCCCTATTTTTTGTTGGCACACCACAAACTGAGGAGGTCACATGAGAATGGAATTGAAGGGTCCCCCCTTCAGCCGTGGTTAAATAATAAAAGACAGGAGACATAGTACTATTAGATATTTTTGAAAGCATCTAACTTACATCATTGTGTACATAAATACAGGCCGCGCACTGATTATATGAGCGACTTTGAAATGCCCGCGATTGCGAGAGGGGGCGGGGTGCCGAGTATTGACCCCAGAATTGAAGCCTGGACAATTTTGATTCAGACTGCAAAGTTTCAGAATCCCATAACTTAGGATGTCCACACAGGGTCAATTTTAGAAAATGGCTGCCGAAAACAGGTTTCCAGAGGTTTTCTCTCAATTTTGTTGGATTTTGAGACCCTTAAGGTTGAAATGAAGGTACTCAATATTTTTTTCTGTCATCCGTGAGCTAAGCCTT
>WJFB01001487.1:0-30738 GCA_009870185.1 Pygmarrhopalites habei | reverse complement strand
AAAATGGCTGGGCGTTCGGGAGTTTTGACTTAATTTTTGACGGTTTCACGGAAGTAGCTTTCGAATGACATATCACTCGCCCTGATCCGTTCTTATATGCTGGGGCCCTTCCATTGTTAGCTTGAAGCTACATATAACATGTGTGAATCACTTTTATTAGTGATTTTGAGAGGGACTTGTAGATTTGTCTGTCTCCAAGATTATGTTGGTTCACACTACCACATAATACATAGTAAGAGAATTTTACCCCAGCATTTGTGTCAGGGTACTTTCATAGTCAAAGCAAGGGACAAAATGGAAATGACATAATGTGGAGCCCTTGGTACATCCTATCTGGATTTTGACAAGTTGGAGAATTGTCCCCTTGTTTTCCCTGTCGACATTCTCTGGTCTCTTGCTGAACAAGCATTCACAAAGTGTCGACTAAGCTCTTGTAGTAAATCTGACACAAGTTACGTCACACAAGTTAATATATACCTATAATATGATTACCCTCTTCACGCCATTTCATGTCTAGGGTAGTTGAGAACATTCAAATTGACGCTCGTAAGCGTCTTGGAACTTGTTTAACTTTCTTGTCTAGGGTGCTAGTTGACTGACAGATAATGATCTCCATTGTCATCCTACGTTTACGGAGGCTTATATAATATATTGTGGAGCAAATGTTATTAAAGTCCACTGTTGTTTCTGAATGTCGAGTATGCAATAATTTTTAATTGAGATTGAGATATTTTCTTTTTTGTAAAAAACACATGTTGTGAAAATTTTTTCGCTTGGAAAATTCAACTTTGACTTTTACATGAAATACGCTGTTTATTGAGTACGTACTTGAAGTGTTCCTGCAAACCGCAATTTGACAAAAAAAACTGAGTTGATTAATTTATGTATTTTAACAACAAAGAATCAGCATTATTATCAAATAATAGCAAAAATTATTATGAAGTAAAAAATATATATTGTAAATGAAAGGGCTCACTGAGTGTGCAAAAAAATCACAGCTTAATAATACTGTATTATATTTATAATAATAATGATTGATGATGATACTAGGAGTATACATTACATGTCTTGCCTCGGCAATATAATTTTTCAAGCATACGTAAAAGTGAATATGTAGGATCAGTGACCTAAGTGGTACACATTACATTGTAAATTTCTTCCAAGTATGATATGAACTGAAGTTTAAAAAAGGTGAAGATAAACTTAACTAGCACTTGGAAAAGGGTACTAATATTATAATTAAACTACTACATATAAAAATATATAAGCACCGGTACGGCTTTACAAAATACATACCAAACCATACAAGTCGTGTATGAACTAATTGTAATAGTTTTTACAAGACAAAAAGAACTATGATATGACTATACAAAATTTGTCAAGAAACAAATAATTAGACAGATGTGGTACTTACTACTACATTAAACTAGACCTTTCAATAATAATTATTACAATATATTAAAAAAACAGTTGTCATGATACGCGCAAAAAAATCTTTACAGGAGTACATGGTTTAAGTACATATTACAGTAGAAGAGAAAGAGAGAGAACAAGTGAATAAATAATTGTTTAGCCCAGCGTTAGTCGTACAACCCCATTGTAGGAGGTTATACACGGATGGAATTTTCGACTAAATTGTAGGAGGAAAATATTTATAAGCCATGTATTCAGGAATATTTAATATTAATACTATAAAAATACATACATACCTAATACACTTAGAACAACAAGAATGCATTTCTCGTCAACGTTCGTTCATTTTTTTTGAGAGAGAGAAAAAATAAATTAGGGCGCAAAGCGATTGTCGACGCTGATTTTTTTTGTGACGGGTGCTATAATAATTATATAAATAAAATCTTCTTCTCTCCGATATATGTATATATCACATTATTTAATGACGCTAAGGTTCGAACCAAAACATTTTTTTATATTAAAAAAATGAGAATGTATCCATACGAGTTGAAAAAAATATTATATTATGTGGTTAGGGCTACCAAGAGCATTAGCGCATCTTTTACAGAAGCAAAAATATTAAAATTGTGAAACTGTGCAGCGACTAAAACCATTGACTATTAATTTTATCATCATACATTAATATATTTAAAAAATATTATTATAGTCTGACTACTAAGAGTGTTTTAAAAAAACTACTAAGAAAAAACATACTTGCATATACACACAACACTATTAGTGTATACGTTGAATAAACACAGTTTGACATACATAAACAAAAAAAACAAAATAGTATCATTAGTACGGTACAAGCTAATTAAAATTTGAACTAACATTTAGCATATTATATAAATCTTATACTATCTCTGATAATAATGTTATTGTGGTGGTTTGTTGGACACCAAGTTGTCTTCTCATTTTTTGACGACTGATGAATGAAAGTGTTATGTTGAATTTGTACTGAAATATATTACTATGTATATGTAATATAATACACAATCGTAGTTTCGTTAACTCGGAAATGCCCGAGAGCTACATAATATTTAGTAATTATTATAAATGTAAAAAAAACATATAGAAATAGCATATATATATACCTTGAATATTCGCGTGTCGTAGTGTCCTTTCAGATTTCAGTTATGACGACTTTTTTTTGCAATTCTGTACAATTTGAGACGAGAGAAAAGGCAGTCACATTATTATTATTATTGCCGATTTCTATAAAATGTAGACAACATTTAATTATGAATGTTATTTTAAACAAAGGGAAAACATTTACACCACCGCAAAATATTCTTAAATAAGAGTACACACATTCATCAAAATGAAGAGACAAGCAGGGACTGTATTACGCGTTGTTATATTTACACTAACTATTTTGTTCAAAAATCATGTACTCCTTCGGACTCCTCTGAATTAATAATTTCATTTCTTATTATTACAATGTTAGTCAAAATTGAGAGGAAATAATAACAATGAGGACATTTTTTATAGGAAGAAATGAAATTTGTAAAACAAAATTTTGCTGCTATCTACATACAAATGGCATGCAAGTGAAGTAATAATAATAATCCACTATGATAGACAGAGTATAAAATTATATGCAATGATGGGAAGCCTGTAATATGGAAATTAATAATAATAGTGATGATGACAGTGTGAGATACATAATTGAAATGTGGGGATATGAAGATCATGATATTGAAAAGAGAGAGGGGTGTAGGATATTACTGCTGGAACAGTACATACAGATTAGATTTTTAGAGAAAATAAAATGATGAGGGATGCGAGAGAGAGAACAAAGAATATGAGCAAGTTTTGTGTGTATAACATTGAAGATGCTATAAGACAAAAATAAAAAAAATGTATAGTAAACTTGAATGTAGTGAACAAATAAAATAGAAAATTAATACCAAAAATCATTAGTAGATATAAAAAAGGTTTTAGAAGAAGGAGAAGGATCAGTGCACACTTGGCGCACATACAAAAAATTACCTTATTTATTTCAGATCTAGTATTTATTATTATTTATTAGATAACACTGTCATATATATTTTATTTTGTTGTTATTCCTGTGAGAGATCCAGAACAAAAATGAAAACAGTGCAACCCATCATCATCAATCTTTACTCATTATTACTATAATTTATTCATTGTCATTGCATTTTTTTTATTGTATTATTATTATTATGGTTGTCCGGAATCAAATCAGTATAGGAAATTTGCAAAGCCTACTATTATTTGCCTGGCACAAATGAGTTGCCAATGTGGGTAGCAATGTGTGTGCGAAAGAGGGTTAAAATTCTTTTAAGATTGTTATTTGCTGTTTTTAATAATTAAATTCATTGTTACACACATTGTAATCGGTCATATTAGGTTCTTGGAGAAACCGATATTTTTTTATTGAGTGTCCCATAATAAAATACGGTGGGCTCAATAAATAATTGAATAATCTCAAGTTTCCCAATGACCCTTGTATACGGGCTACAGTATTAGTTATTAATATTCCCATGAATTCTGGGACCGAAGTTCGGTCACATAATGCACTTTTTCCTACTAAATACAAAACGCAGTGATTTTAACTACAAAACTGTAACATGTGTTTGGTATTACTGTAATTAAATTTTTTGTGTGATGTTGGGAAAAAATGATCAAAAGGTATGACTTGAGTCAAGTCACTTGACCCACACATACCATATTTACCCGGAGAAGTACACAAAGCATAATAATAATTACAAATGTGTCCTGTTAACAGTGTTTATCTACGATATCCCTACATTACATGCTATAAATCAAAAATCTTTTTTGGAGAAAGCCACTACATATGACTACCAAATAATACTACTGTAAAGGAGGAAAAGAAAGAGTTTTACACAAATTATTCAGCAAATGAATACATGGATCAACAATATAATCACCACTACACTACAATTCTAAAATGTCCAGACGTATAATAATAATAATAAAATGAAGAAAAGTAAAATGGATATATTATAATATATATATATACTCTGTACATCATCATCAAGATTATTATTATTACGAAATATGATAAGGAAAATACTGAAGAATGAACTAATTAATTATACTATACTACAATACATAAGATAGAAATGGTACGACGTGAGAGTGTAATTTACATTATACAATAATTAGTTAAGTGTGTGAAGTTGAGTGGAGAGAAAAAAAAGAATAAATATGAGAATTCTTATGGTTATATTGCCTTTGAATGACAGGAGAGAGACATATTATATAATATATATATTATGATGATCATCATCATTCGGATATATAGAAATTGCTATTAATCAATACACTATATATTACAATTATAAAATGCTACATATATTATAATTTGTGAAATGAAACCTTACATTATTATGATGAAAGAGAAGAAAAAAAATACTGGTTTTAATGGTAAAAAAATAATCGTTATAATTGTAATTATTATCGATTATGATTGAGAGACGACGACGAAGATGATGATGAACAAAAAAAAGATGATGAAGAAAGAAAAAAAACACTGATGACGAGCACTTTTAGTCGCTGTGATAGATCGTTGTGTGTGTACCGAAATGATTAATGTTGAAAATTGCGACTTAAAAAAAACGAATAAAAAAATTCATTTTTGTAAACTACCGTCCTATCCTCCCCAACAAAAAAAACATTTTTTCAAGTGTGTACGTGTTTTCTATCTTTTTTTCCAGTTCCATTCATGGAAAGTCATCTTCCAAAATTTTCTTCCTTTTCATTCTGGCGTCTTTCTCTTATTCATGTAATATATTATATGCTGTATTATGTTGACTTGCACACATCGCATATGTAAAGTTGAAAGGAGTCGCACAGACAGCAGGCATGGGATTTTCCCTATTCATGAGGCTTGAAAGAAAAGTTTTTTAGCCAATTTCATTGTGTGAGTGTGCAAAATTGTTTTTTCCTTTTCCT
Organism: Pygmarrhopalites habei; assembly: GCA_009870185.1. Taxonomy (NCBI): domain Eukaryota; kingdom Metazoa; phylum Arthropoda; class Collembola; order Symphypleona; family Arrhopalitidae; genus Pygmarrhopalites; species Pygmarrhopalites habei. The sequence goes on along the minus strand of WJFB01001487.1, from coordinate 25,341 downwards.
TTCCCTTTGCACTTGTCTAGCATTAGATGAGGTTTCATACAACCAATGGGTATCTCATCATATACTTAGTAGGGCTGTATACCTATATTTTAAATTATGCATTATTTTTATAGGTCCATCCTTATACACAATCCTTATACTTACTACTTCGTGTATGTGTATTGGACGTGAAAAAGATCGTAAGGGGGATCAACTTTGCCGCATTACATCTTGTCCTCCACATACCTATGCACATTTCGCGATATGCGATATAGAACGACGACGTGTGTGACGTGGAAATCGACGAATTTCGGGGAATTCCCATGACTGGGCTGGATGGGAAGCCCAGAGTATCAAACATGTGACCCTTATTTATAAGAAGACTTTGGGAAATTGCAGTGAAATGAATGTCAAAGAAAAGGAAAACCCGGGTCTCCCCAAACTTTCCAACTTTCACGTCGTTGTCTTCCCTCTCTCTCTCTCTCTCTCTTACGTAAGACTCTCACTCCCCCCGGTCTAGTCAATGGACAGAGTTTCGGTGGAGGAGGCATGTCTCTGATATTCCATGACATAGACTATGTGTGTGTGTGTGTACTAGAAAAACTTTTTACACATTTGATCATCCGATGTATGCTTTCGTCATGCTTGTCATACCATGTGCAAACACAATTGTAGAGGAGGAGGATTGGGGGAGTATGAGAATAGCTATACATGTACATATGTGAAAGTGAAAGTTGGAGAGAGAAAACACGGGAAAAAAGGAAAAGGGAGAAATCGATGGTAGAAAGCTACAAATCAGGGGAAGATACAATACAGTCATAATCTCTCCAGGTGTGTATGTACAAATACAATATCTCTATTTTATATAAAATTTAATTTATACTTTTCCAACTTTCCCCCTCCCCCTTGAAAGACATCTTTCCCTCTTGAACTTTCCCTCTGACATCCCAATTATACAGTATTAATGATGACAAGGGACGGCTTTCCACTGACACAATTTTTGTGAAAAATTTCGCGATTTAGATTGTGAGAGAATGGAGGGAGGATTTCTGGGGAATTGTCGATCTTTTAATTTCATCCTTTCATCCAAGGTATATAGACACTGGTGTGTGTGCGTGTGTGCACTTGGTGTACAATGTCAAGGTATCCATCTATAAATACGGAGCATGGCTTCAATTTTCCCTTGTGAACTCATTTCTCGGGCTTTCCATCATGTGTAATTTGAGCCAATGTACATAATATTATATGTCCGTGCCATGGAAGTTTACTTCAAGGTTACTCCTCTTCCTCCCTGGTTTTCCCCTTTGGAGTTCTCTGGGGTGAGTGTTTTCTTTGAAAATTATTACACACACGAGGCACTGCCACGGAACCCTTGTAATTCTATTGACTGTGTCTATTCTGGATAATTAGGGAGGAGGAAGCGGAGGCATTGTGAATTCAGTCTAAATTTAACATTTAATATCCAACGCATCCTGGAAATTATTTGTTCAATGTTGTATCCATGTAGTGTGTGTGTGGGCTTATGAATTCTTTGTTGTCCAGAATGAGCACAAAATTCATATCTTGTGTCTATTTTCTCCGTTCTCATCATGTAATAAACTCAGTTTTGTAGTTCATATTAACATTTTGACATTTTAAAACACACAACAGTTTGGGCCTACCTTTCCTCCATATACTTGGGTTCATTTCTTATTTAGTTATTTATAGAGATAAAATTTTACGTCTCTGGAAAAAAGAAGAGAGCTTAAAATAATTTTTTTCATTTATGACGACAATCCACAATCTAGAATGATTTTTGAGTGAATCGGTATTATATATACATATATTGTACGTGTAGGATCTTTTCCCCTCGTCTTCAATTTTCCATTTGTGTGTGTGTGTGAGGCTCAAGTGATTCTCTCTTTCTCTCTCAATGTACGAAGACATTCGATCGTTCAATTTGGAGAAGGGAACAATGGTCGTTTTTCTTCGTCGTCTCTCTCTGTCATTCTTTTGCTCTTTTCTTATTTCTTGTGGGCCACAGTTACCAATTTCCGTAATTGAATAGCATCATCCTGACAAATATCACCGATTTCATTTTGGCACACTTCCATGTCTCAACTCGGCTTTTCTCTTTGATACTTCCTCCTGTCCCACATGCATTGGCATCACCTACACAGTTACTTTTATACTGGAAACTTGCACAAGTTGACTCTCATACATACACTTAGTACATAAAGTAGTAGAGACTCAGGGTATATGACACACAAGGTTACAACAAGTCCCACACTATAAGTGTGTAAAGAGAGTGTGCAATTTTTTAACAAAATGCGAAACGTGCTCTCCCGTCTCCCACCACACTACTTCTTTCCCAGTGGAAAAGCACACACACACAACGTCCTTACAGTAAAAAACCCGAGGGTCTTGAGAGGAGGGTTTTGAGTGGTGTGATGATTTTCCCCGAGACTCGAAAAAGTCTTTATATCTTTTCCTCCTTCGTCATTGGAGAGACGGGCGTCTTGTCTCTCTCTCTCATTCATAAATTTTATTTTCACGTGTAAAACTCATTTACTACCCACTCTGACTACTCTCTCCTCACATATGAAATGCTTGTGTGTTTTTATGGACCCATACTGTACACTCAACACACACTCACACTCAGGACTTCCACTTGGAAATTGAATGTGTGTGTAATGTAATGTAATGGATGAAAAGTAAGACACACACAAAAGTACGAATTCTCATTACTACTCATCCTCGTACATTCACTTCTGTTCTCACCGGGGATTTTCACCGGAAAAGCTAGCCAATATTTTCTGTGAACCATTGTGTGCATGGCCTTTGCTTTGAACTTAGACTCGATTACATACGAGGGGATTCCCCGAAATTACGTGTACATCCATAGAAAAACGTGTGTGTGTGTGTTTACTATGTAGGTATGTGTTCAAATCCCAGGAATAACACTTATTACATCTTGCCAATTGATAGGTCGGGGTGTCTAGCGTTTAGTGTGGTGAGGGGAAAAAGTTTTGCGTATTAATTACATGTGTGTGTGTGTGTGATTCCTAGGTTATGGCGCCAAGAGTGTGTCTGTGTCCTCGTTTTTATTCTGTAAAGTGGAGTCGCATGGATAAATATTTTATTTTCTTTTTAAAAAAAAGTTATATAAAGAGAGAAGAGTCAATCCAAGGTTCACCCATTTCCACTCCGACTCTCTCTCTCTCTACTTTTATCAATGAAGACGAGGAGAAGAGTAGCATTACATTTGTTTGTTGTGTTTATTGTTTGTTGTGTGTGTGTAGGGAAATAATTTGATCGCTTCATTTGAAGATTACTCCGAACTTGTGATAAAAGTCTCTCCCTCTCTCTCGTGTTTGTGTGTGCATTTTCAAACATAAACTGTGTAGTGAACAGACACAGTGACATTCATAACCACCACAATAATTATATGTGGTGGTGGGGGGAACACGAGAGAGTTGTCTTGTGTGTGTCTGTTGTTGATGGGAGTCTTATATTTGAGTGATAATTAAAGAGTATGTATGGGATTTGTACTCTAATTATTACCAACCAATAACATCAAAACCAAAGTTTTGTTACTCAAACAGCAGTTCAAACATTGTGGTTCGTGATAATAGACAAACTTTAAACAGTCTCACGTGCTTTAACTATTCAAACATACACACACACGCATGTACATCGTGACAGGAAAAACATCCTTCTCCCCTCTCTTCTTGTCAGTCAGTCAAAACGTAAATTTTCGAAATTTGGCAGACAAATCAATTCAAGTCAGTTGGTAAGTAAAATATGTTTTTAATTTTATGGTTTATGAATGTTGGACACAGGTTCAAAAGATGACAATCAGTGTACATTACTATAAAATGTTCATCGATTCATATGACATGGAAAGGCATCAAACGCACACAATCCCTTAAGCTGAATGAATATGAAGGAAAGGTTTTGGGATATTTATAGAAACAGAAAGTTTTGTCTCTCTCCCTCCCATTCAGAGTCTGGATAGGAAGGAGAGTGGCAGAGGCAGGTTCAATTGTGAACAGCGTCAAGTGTTGGGACTTTGGACCCTTTTAGTCCCTTCAATCATCAGGGTTCCCTGTCGGAGACGACTTTAACAGGTGCTTGTCGAGTGAAGGTGCAGGGCCAAAAAATCTTTTCCCTCTTTTGTCCAGTGTTTCATGCATCCCTTCACCCTCCAAATACACACACACACACACATATTATGTATGTATGTACACAGCATAGCATGGTAACCTCAAATTTGTAGAGAGTACATTCTGGGTAAAATCATAAAAATCACCTTTTTCAATAGATTATTCTGGTGAATTTAGTTCATGCTGTACTCATACCATGCCTACCTGTGTATAAGCCAAGGTACATTGGGAGGATTGGCTTCCCTTTTTCCCATGCACGAGATTGACGATTGTGTGTGTTGTAGAGATGAGACAAAGACGGTGAGAGGATGAGTCATCGCGAGGACCAACAACAACTTTAGATTCACCAGCCAAAGACCCAATTCTCACCCGCCTCCCTTCCTCCCTCAAAACTTTTTTCTCCAAGCCTTGGAGGCTTATGTACATGTATATATAGCCTTTTGGTAATATTGACTTGATACAGTTCTATCCTCCTCCCTCTTCCTGCCCTTCTCCTCCTACCTTTGAACTTCCTGGACTTTGGAGGAATAAATAAACCCTCCAATCATCCTCCATCTCCCATCCTCATGGAGGCTCATGGTTCAATGGACAAAGTTGCATTTGGTCCATCTACTTCCCCATCATTTCTCCAGGTGAGTTAAAATTAGAAAACCTTTTAGTTTTTGTATTTAACTAATATATATATATACGGATGTACATTGTATGTGTGTATTTTCCAAGAAGTTTCTATTTTCAACTCAGAAAACTGTACCTGCCATTGAATTGAGTGAGAGATTTTCCTTTACTATGTCTTAATTAAATTAGAACTACTCATTGGGAAGTGTGTATCAAATGTTGTACTATCCCTACAGTGTAACTTTCTGGAGAAAGGATGATGATGAAATTTAACACTTGTCTGTTTTTTTCACTTGTTCCCTTTTTGAACAACTCTTCTCTCATGACATTCAATGCTTATTGGAATAAAACAATCTAATTTGGAAAAATAGTGTCAGCCTTCAGATTTATGGGTTTTGTCAAGATATTATGTTATGAGGAAGAGAGGGTATTGGATGACCAAGTTAATTATTTCGAGGAAGACAATGTTCTTTTGAATGTAGTACGTGTGGACTACAATTATTATGTTACATTCGAACATTGTCCAGAATCCAATTAATAAAATGCTGAAGCTTCATTTGTTCATTTATCTCTCTCTCTTTCTTATCCGTACTAATATGGAAACTTCACTCATTCAAGTAAGTTTACCAGGGAAGAGAGTGTATGTTTTGACTAGATTCTGTTTAACCAAACAGATTGGCGACAGAGCGTCAGAAATTTTTTTACAAAAAATTAATGTAACATTTTATCCGAATTGCCTAGTTGACATTTGATACTGGTACACACGTTGGAAAAAAGTATTTTTAAGATACCATAAAATAATTTATTGTCACCATACAGTACCTATGTACTTAGACACTAGGTCTACTTCGTATAAACAATGGAAGGGATGGCTCAATGAAGGATAAGCTCCATAGACAAGAAAAAAAACAATTTGAGCTGAAACCACGAATAAAAGTCGAAAGTTTAGGGACGACAGACAAAGGCACATCAAAATAAATTCATTCCAAGAAGAGAAAAAAAATGTTGGAGCCATGAGAAAGAGTACCTACCTCATAAAATAAGGTCCTTAGCCCTCCTCCCTTCTCCCATATATTAATACATGTACGGTGAAATTATACTTGATCATAACTATGTCTCTCTCTCTCCTATGCTTCTCTCTTACGAGGAGAATATGAAGACTGGAGTACAAAATTGAATATAATAATAATACGAATGTGAGATAATAAGTGGACCCCTCTATTGCATGTCACATTTTCCCTGGCTCACAAACTACTTGGCCTTTTGAATGTTATATACTACTACACAGTATGTACAGCCACAGACACACACACCCCAGTAAAAAAATGATGTTGCTAAATGTGTAGTGGAAGAGTAAAAGGGCGTCACAGTCACATAGGTATTAGTATGTAGTGCGTGGATACACACAATATGATGTATTAGGTGCTTATTGAAAATGGGATGAGGATTTAAGATAATGAACAAAACCATGCATGCTCCGTGTTTATTTGGAAGTCCCTGCAAAAGTCCAACTTTACTACGAGATAGAATCATTTACTGTGTGTACCTACAAGTCCCATGCATACATGCCATTGACAATGGGGTAGACGACGAAACGAAAGGAAGGAAAGGTGATGTGGAAGTCAGAGAGATCAGCCACCCCTGTACACAACGTACACACACACACACACAGTATTATTATCATCTCAGGTAGTACAGCAGTACACAAAAGGTACCCAACCATCCACCAACGTGTGTGTGTGTCTATTGATTGTATTGCCTATAGTGCAAGTACCTAGCTTTTCAAACGAATCCTTCCCCCACACACACATATGTACACACACAATATATTTTTACACTTTGAACTATTGAATTATTCTTTGACTGACGATGGCTTTTAATATAAAAATCTTAGAGTAGAACCAGCAGCAGTGTTACAAGTTTATGAGTCCTGGACACACATACACACACACACACACCGCAAAGTTTGGTTTTTGAGAGTCAAAGGAAAAGAAAAGGGTGCACTCCTGCACACACACACATACATCCTTACAAATAAAAATACATACGAAGACCTAGACATACTGAGAGGGAGAGGGAGAGAGAAATCATTAAACATTGACTGCATCAACTGTATATATATACAGTTGAGTACCACCTTTCCTATCATAATATACCTTTTAACCTCCTCCTCCTCCCTATAGTCCTCACATGTTATGATATTCCTAATTGTCAGCGAAACGTTGGTTGGTTGGCGTTACTATTCCTACTCTGAAAAGCACAACACTATGTACAATGATGAGGATATTATAATATATATATACTCACAATATTTGGAGTTTGTATGTAACTGACATACATTATCATTGCATGTAGAAAGAGAAGGGAGTTAGTAGTAAAGTAGTAGGAGAGTGCCATCCCATATCCACCTGCCGCAGAAACCCCCATCTCATTCTCTCTCTGAGTTGTGTATTTCGTGTGTGTGTAGCCCTCACATCACAATTCTCTCTCTTGAATTATTTTTTCTCTCTCTCTCTCTCTCACTCCTTACAACCACCAAAAGTAACGAACCCTGACTTGAATTTTTGCTTTTGCTTCAAGACCATCACACCAACAAACAACAAAACGGCAGTGCAGTGTGTAGTGCCAAGGCGGAACTCCAAAAAAAGTTTTTCTGTTTTAATATTTTTTGAACACACACTAAACTTACAGTGTTGAGGGGGCCAAAGTTGCAAAAATATAACTGAATAATAATTGTCAGTGGTGTGTGTGTTTGCCCCCCTCATATTTATTCGCTCTTAATACACGTTCACCTGGGCCCAGTCTCTGCATTGCGATTTACTGTGTGTAACTGGAGGGAATTTGGCTCCAGTAAATGTGCAGACTGTGTTGGTGGACTGTGGGAAACCCCAAAGATACACAGTGTGTCAGAATATTTACTTTTTGGAAAATTTTGTTCCTACAACTCTAATGTGATGGTGGTTCGTTGGAATAGTCTCAATCTTCCAACACAGGTTTTTGAATTAAACTCGAAAAGTTTTGAAAAAAATCCTACATACTTCTACTGCCTACTGAATGGTTCCAAAAATATTTTCTCTAATTGACATCACACCATGTCAAACCACGTGACTTGATTCTCATTATTGTGTGTTCATTGTGTCACACAATGCAGCTAACAAGTATTTATTTGTGTTGTGTGTAAAAAAAGTGTGTGTGTGTGTGTGCTACATTTCGCAAAATTTATTCCAAAACAAGTCAGTTTATTTCCAAACGTTTTACTGTATATTTATTAATTTGTTATTAGTGGAGAAGGGATTTTTCAAAAGATTGAAATAAAATTTCCAGTGTTTATAAGTCAAGTGATTGAGCTAACATATTTGGGTGAAAATGAGAAGCTCTTAATGTGAATATTTTTTTAAAAAATTATTTAAATCCAATTTGTGCTGCTGTGGAATGTAAGCTTAAAGAATAAACATAAAAAGTCGGCCATCTCATTCTTTTTTTGTGGTCAGCAGAAGAAGAAAGAGTGATATGAAAAAGTTGGCTGCAAGGAAATCTTACCTTCCTTCAGTGATTTAGCAAGAGGGATTAGTCATCATCAAAGATATTAACAAAGAGAGACAGACGGAATCAACGTACCATCACTCTGCTTACTTGTACTTGGCACGCCAATTTAATTGGAGTTTGACTTGGTTGAGCTGGTGGTTGAATTGTGAGTGCGAGTTTTCGCATCAAATCAAGGTAAAAATATGTTATACCTATGGGAATAATAATTGATGAATAATTCAGTGAACTCATTTATATGATGCATATTAATAGATTGTATAATTTTCATTCCCCCTCTCACTTGTTGAGAGATGATATTACATTATTGATTTATTTATTATTTAACTATTGATGATCTCATTCCTCTCTCCATTTACATATGGCACTGCATACATACTGTACATATATTGCCAATTTATAACATCAAATTATGTGTGTATTGTTATCTGCAAATGTACACACGCGTATAAATATAGGATGATTTACCAAGTGTCAAAAACGGGGAAAGAGATAAGAAGTTTTATTTTTCCCGTTTACAAAATTATTTACATGTCTGCGTTATCTCGTCCGTATGTGTCCTCACACCGTAAATGGAAATATATTTTGAGAATCTATTATGCAGTGCCCTTTTGATTCAGAGGAAAGTATACATATACTTTTTGCCATTTTACCTTTGACAATTATTGACGAGTGGATCTCTTGTCCACAGTAGATATGGGAAAAAATGATTTTGTTCAATCAATGGTTAATTTGATTGTCTGCTTAGGCCTGGTTCTTTTCTCATCGTAAGTGTCCTCATACTTTTAATCAGGCAGGACAAATTTTTTTACCATCCTATCAGTCGTCGTAGTCAGTAGTGGTACATTGCCTTTTGAGTCATAATTCCAAATTTTATATAGAGAGAGAGACGCAGAGAGTGAATTCTTGACGCAATGTGACAATATCTAATAGTCCTAGAGTGGGTTCTTCCTGAGTGGTTTACTCTTCACACTAAAATTCTAGGAACAATCTTGAACCCATCAAACAGAAAAGGATTTTTTGATTGACAGTCACATGTCTCCAGAATTAATGAGTTCATCAATCGTTTTTCCATACATGTGTGTCGTCACAATTCCATTGTCTCCAGGACAGAAATACGCTAGTGTACGTCGTGGTTGTGGAACTACGGAGTGTATAGAAATCGAATTAAAATCTAAATGGCAAAAATAATGGGGATATAAATAAAAGTAGGAGGTACTACTACTTCTTTTATGATAGCACAAGACACTCTACGCTAGTCTCCTGTTACAGGAGTCCTGTACACACACACACGACACACAATGTCCAGTGTCTCCCTGTCCACAAAATACAGTACAGAAATAGAAATAAATATAGTGTAAATGGCCAGTCGTTACACTATTTATGGGGAGAGGAGGAAGGGGGAGATAGAGAATGTTCGTGTTTTTCGCGAAAAGGGCAAGAAATTATGAATAAAAATAAGTTGGTTGTTCATGGTCAGTTCTGGAATTTAGTTTGGGAGTATTTATACTATTTATACTCTCTCCTTCCCCTGCCTAGGTACATTCCTAAATAGAATTGAAACTTTTCAACTAGACTAGTAGAAAAGAATTTTCTCAAATTTGATTCCAGTCCACTCTTTCCCAAGCTGGATAAAAATCTGTGAAGGTTGTACAAATATGTACGCTGCTTACGTCCTCTTTACTCTTGACCAGGTTGACCTGACTCCTACATTCCAACTTTCCCTTGGTCGTGTGTGTGTGTATGTGTGGAATGTGTAGTTGTCTCACAGTTTCTGTATTGTATGGTCGAGAGTACATGTGTACAAATAATAAAGTTGCAATTTTCTGGCTTTCCCCTCCAGAGAATTCAGCATTTTTTTCTCTTTCTCTTTCCCTCATCTATACATACACATGACATGTACATTGACTTCTCTCCGTATGTCATGGTTTTGTAAGAGAGTGAGAGAGTGTGTGTGTGGTGGGAGCTACGTGTGCAAGTTCCCCGATTTTTTCCCTTGTGCTATCTCAAGGTCAGGTAGACCATGTGACATTTGACATTTCCTTGCATTTTCTTTGTCAGGGAGAAAGGGAGAGGGGAAGTTGTGGATATAGATTCATATACCTTGCTCAATGTCCATACATTATTTTGTTGTAGAGAGGAGGAGGGTTGCAGTCAGTGGCAAGTACGGATATTTTGACTGTGAGGATGTGGACGACCTGGCAAAAGCAACTTGTTTTTGCCATGTCAAAATGTTATTAAAGTTGTTGGTCTGCGGAACGGGATTCAATGTAGGGGGTTTCTTGTGTGTTCCTTCGTGGTGGGGAAGGTCAGGACAGAAGGGTATAGCTCTTTGTGTGTGGATATGTCAACAAAGTGTATGATGACAATGCCACCCATACTCTTTTACAATTTGAAAAGTTTTGACGCGTACACAAGGAGAAACCATAAAAAGAGTCATTTACATGATGCAGGCGGTGGACTGGGAGGTGTATATGTACTCATAATAGTAAGGAACTCAGACTGGATGAATGTGCAAGACAGGCAAGTCAGTTTGTGTGTGTGTGTGTGTACACGAATGATTACATTTTTACTTCATCTGCAGACAGTTTGCAGTTCTTTTCAAAAGTAAGTGTCAAAAGGGAAGAGGGGAAAGGGGGGAAGAATCTTGCACTAACCCTCAGGACACACACACACAGATGAAAGAGAGTGGATCATATTTAAATAATATTGAAAGCGACATAAAATAATAATTTCTCCTTTCGAACTACACCCGTGTTTAAAAAATGTAATACGCATGTAATTTATAATATATTTCGAGTTTTGACGGAACTCAAGATTGTTATGTAAGGGAAGAATGTTTGGATCTGAAACTGACACTGTCGGCATAATTAATTTGAGATTATAGGGAATTCTTCAAAGGAAATTAATGATAGGATGTCATGCTGTTCAAACAGAGTATCAAAAGTATTTTCTGGCTCAAACCCATCTTCAAAAAAAACGGGAGCCAAAAGAATCTATCGTTGTAGAATGCGCTTTATGGATTTGATAGCGTCAGTTAACATAATGTTCTTGGATTTGCTATGTAGGTATACCTACGTATATTAGGATACAATCTTGTAAACACAAAGTGCATTAAAAGTTGTACAGTCTAATGGTAGTTTTTAGTTGACGTTTGAGTTAAGAGTTGGAAAATAATATTTGTACTCGTATAGTAGTAAAGGGACGGAAAAGTTATTTGATATTTTACCGCGATCTGTCCCAGCTGGAGTGGAGGAGGTTGAAAGGGTTCAACTTTTACGTTTACAACTCTGTCATGTCTTCACTGTCGTCTCCACTCTGTGAACAGTTTCTAGGTGAAGGTTTGAACTACGTATATATAAGCATTGTATGAACTTTGGACTTTTTGACAAAGTTTATGGTCATGGGCGTGGGAGCCCTTTCAGATTGTCTGAGTGGACATAGGTACACTTGAATTGGAGCCTCAAGTGCCAATACTTGAACCTGAACCGTGTGTGTCAGGTACAAAAATCTTTTGATGACAACCTCAGAATGTGTTTTGAGGGTCAATGTGACACTCTCCTTTAACTTGGTTGGTTAACCCAACTTGACTTTTACATTTTTGCATTCAGTTTTGGATTGAGACACAAAATCTTCTGACAGGTTGAAATTGATTTTCTTTGAATTATTTTGGAGAAGTTGGGAATGCGTTAAAAAAGTGATTACAAAAATTAATCAAATGAATACCGTAGAAATTTTTGTATAATGTACACACGTACACGCATATTGCAGTATGAATTTTTGAATGACGTTAAAGAGAACTTTACGTATTAAGAAGTTTCTATGCTGGGTGTGTGCAAATGGGTGGAGAATGAAGATATTTATATAATTACTCTTCATAATCTTTGTCCTGATAAGAAGACACTGAAGATGAATCTCTCCCTTGTATCTACACTTTGATTATGACTTTTCATAGTCTGATGGAAATAACCATGTGCGTAATCAGAGTTGTGTACATATCCCATGTATTCCACACAAACACAGACACACTAGATAATATATGCCAGGATGTAATTGTAATTACTCTCGAATGTTTTAAGTTCCTTGCAGTTTATCTTTGTGTCTTTCTACACAAAGTCTTATTCTTCCATTGGAAACATGTGAGTACTGTATAAATTGGTATATTGGGTGTTTACAATAACAAATAACACAATATTTTAAAGATGTTGGTTCAAGAGGGTAAAGTGAGTATAGGAAAGTGCACAGTTAAGTAATGTATGTACGTACTTAGGATACTTTCATTTCCAATTTCTAAAAAAAATGCGGACAGGCTATTGAACTCGTTAACATTATTATTTACTTTGACTATTATTGTGTTCACATTTCATAATGCGTGTACTGTGTACACATCTTACATGAGGACAACTTTTGAAATGAAATGACGTACGCATGGATGGATGGGAAGTTGTAATTTATTTATTATCTCCTCTTTTTATTGACACATATTTTTGAGCTCCAATAATTCCTCCAAAAATCCTCACATTGACCCGACTCCTATGTGTAGTAGTGTCGTACATGTGGACCAATTAATTATCGTGTTAATTGGGAAAAAATATCCAGACGACATGTAGATATTCACATGGATGTATTATTATTATTGACTTTTTCATATCAGGATGTATTCCCTCAGAACACTATCTTAATATGATCCTTTCAAAAAGAAGAAGAGAAAAAAGTTTCCCATTTCATGTAGCCACACTCTCGTCTGACGTCTCCTATGATCTTATCACGATCGAAGAGTAGGAAGAAAACTCTTTCGTCTCAAATTACACTCCTATCTTCCCCTCGTGAATTCAGTTCTTTTTTGGTTTTTCCCTTCGAATTTTAAATCACTCCGAAAACAAAGACAACGTTGGAAATTAAGCTAAAAATAGATTTCCAGTTGATCCTGGACTCCAGTAGTAAATGCGTCTTCAGAAGAAAATAGATTTGTAGCAAATAGTATGATTAATTTTTCAAAACAATGAAAGTTACTACAATAATAAATTTTTGTCGTTTGTAAATTTCATTATGATGATGTCATCATCATAGCTGGACACATTGTCCTTTTGTACAGGTGACTTGGGTGGCACACACGCACACAAGAGATAGAGAAAAATTTTGTTTATCAAAAGTACAAAAAGTGTCATTATCTCTCCCTCCAGCAGAAAGAAATACACGTATTACTCATACTTTGTCATGTCCAAAATCGAGTGTGTACCTTTTTGATCATAAACATTTTTTTCACAGGATTATCAAGTCCTGCAAAAGTATCATTGAAAAATGAGGGTTGAAGTGTCCCATTTTATTCATTCCAAGATAAAAAAAAATGTAGTTTGATATGTTTCAATCATCTTCGCACAATGAGTGATGCTATTGGCTTATTGTCGTCAAAATTGCTGATGACGGAGGTCATAAAGAGATATCGTACGATGATGACCAATGTATTATCATTAGCCTTTATTCAAAAATAATAGTACAATGAGAGTAATGAGTAACTGGTCTCAATTTTTGAGTATGAATCATACTTGGACAATTAGATAAAATGATTACGGATTTTAAAATGTCATTAAATCCCTTGTTATGCTATCCAAAGAGTCAGAACTCAATCGATCACTTTATAAATAGTACAGAAATTGGGTGTAGTATAAATGTAAAGAAGAAATTTCTATGAGTCAAGGGCGAAACTATGTGTAAAGATTGGGTAAGAACTTTCTCCTCACCTCTTTCTCTCCTTTCCCGGGCCAGCAGACCGAGAAAGTTCTGGAGGCATTGCATCAGTGGAGTGCTTGGGGAGTGCATACTCATAAATAGAGGGAATGGGGCTGGGTTTTTTATTTGCAATCTCTTTTACTACATAGGTTGGAGCTGTAGTCGTAGTAGTTCCCCTTGTATAACTATTTTGTGACTGGAACACTTGGAAGAGGATGATGGTTGTTTTGCTCAAACTGAATGACTTAACTATATTGACATAATTGTTTTTACGCTAGGCGCACTCAGAGTGTGAGTCTGTTACGTACATGAAGTATGAGGGTAGTCAAGAGCCAAAGGAACACACAGAATGAAACTGCATTACATCATTCTCGGATACTCAATTTGTACACACACTCTCACAAACACAACGTGGCTTAATATATGTATTTACCGCAGGTGCTCTTCTCTCTCTCTCTCTCTCTCTCATTTGACATATCTGTACATACAGACAGCAGACATCCACATTTCAATTTGACTTGATATACAGAATGGCCTTTACATCTTCATCGTGTGTATTCCATTTATACGGAATACAAATATGTTTACAGAATCTCATTTAACGTTATGATGTTCATCCTTCATCCTCGTCAGTCTCGAACAACCTAGACATAGTGTACACACACACATTTTTATAGTTCTCTTCCCATGTTTTACGATCCATTTTCCCCCCTTCCTGAATAGTATGCATTGATACTTATTTACATACGGCTAACCTTTGAAGGAAGACGTAGCAGATTATTCCGACAGCTAAATCTAATAGGTATGTACAAAATAGAGAGAGAGGGAGAGGGAGAAAGAGAGCGCGTGTGGTAACAAAAAAATTTGGTTAAATTATTCCATCCAAATCCTTTTTTGCTTTGTATGTTGATTCAGTGTTTTCCCCCCAAAAAAATCAAACATATTATATCATAAGGATGATGATGATACAAATTACAATTCACAATTGTTATTATGGTGTGTCTGCGTAGACAGGCCTTTACAAAAAAAATTGTGTAGTACCATCTCTCTCTCTCTCTGTCCACATAGCGAGCTGTGTAATTTAATCATTCTCAATGTAGAAAATCTTGTATGACTTGACCTAGAAATGGAAGCTAGGTAGTGTGTACGATGTAAGGTACATGGATTGTGTGCATCGTTTAATAATAATATTGAACTACAGGAGTCGGTTATATCCAGATTTATCCACACAACCGACACCACCCTACAGATACACACACACGCTCACTCTCTCTCACAGAGACACGAGCGATGAAGGTGTGTCTTCCTACTGGAACAATATTTTCATTTTTTTTCTCTCCCTCTATCTCTCTTTCCCCAGGTCTCTTCTTTCGGTGCTTGGGATAATATTTCGGTTATGCAAAATGCTCGTTAAAATCCTTTGTGCACAGGAACTTTCTCTCAGAGTTCCGTTCACGGGATTTTTGTGGGACGATGAAGGATTTTCAAAATGAGTAATCAGTCCTCACCCTCATTGAGTTGGAATGATTAGAGAAATGTAGGTAGGGTCGTTTCACACGTTAGTCAAACGTAGACGTATCCAACGTCACTCGGTGTGATTCACAATTACATTTAGTAATTTTAAAAATGATAAACTGGATTTTCAACAAGAGACAAAGATAGCCAGGTAAAATAGAGAGTGAGAGTAAATGCTGATATAATTTTTATTAACACATATCCTATTTACTACAGGTAACACTTTCTAACACGTGTGGTGTTCCTTCATGCTCGCTAGCAATTTACATATTAAGTGATTACGTAAAAGCTTTTAGTCAGGATAGTTACCGAGTTACGTCCTTTCTTGTTCTCAGTCCAAAACCTCCATCTCCGATAGTTACTAATGAAGATGTCCTCGTAAGTAGTTAAAGAGAGAGAGAGACATGAGAAAGAGGAGTAAAATCTCAAATTTCTCTCACACGCGTCTTCTCTTACTCTCCATCCTACCGTAGAAAAAAAGTCAAAGTGCAAGGGAGAAAATGAGAATTACACTCTCTAGGCTTTTACCGTAAGTTGGTTATTGTCATTACCTTTCCTCTCTCTCCTTCTCACTGCATCTCATATTTTTAGAAAGGGATCATTTAAGTGCAAAATAAACTCATTAGGCCATTCACAGTGGCTTGACATTTGCATAAGAAAATATGTAGTCACTCGATCCTCCCCCCTTCATACCTCCATTGTTATTAGGAGGCTCCCGACTATTGCAACGCCCCCTTGAAATTGGAGCCCCGTCCGTCCGTCCGTCCAATTATTATTTGGACGGACGGACGGACAGACACGCATTGTATTTGCACGGACGGACGGACAGCAAAATAATATCCCGATTTAATAAACAAAATATTAAAACTACCACTCGGCAGTTTTTGAGTAGTCTAATGCCAGAGCTTTTTCATCATGAACCACACCAAAAAATCAAAAAACTTCCATACAACCATGCATTGGTATTTTACCGGGAGCCTCCTATTTCTGAGCCGTAGGCGACCTTTTAACTTATTGGTGTACTAAGTGTGCTAAAAAGCTCATTTCGTCGTCCGTGATATTTTAGAACATAGTTTTTCAATTAGTTGATTAATAATCCATTTTGGCATCCATCCGAAAAACATGTTCCCCCCGACATACATACTGAAGCTATGACTTTCCAATAATAATAGTGGCAGGCGACGACGGCGTACAACTTACGTTCTGTTGTGTAATATTGAAAAAAGTCAAATTGGAATTTCCGGATCCGGTTTGCAAATGATAGTCAAGTCAAGAGGTTAGTCTATCTACTTCTACGATGATGGTCACACAATATAACTTTACAGTTTTGATGGACTTTTTGTATTGTGTTGTATCATAGCTTCTAACTGCGATGTGACAGAAGTAAGCTGCTCTTCAACTATATAGCATTATTATTTTATTATCAGAGTCAACAAGAGAAACAGAATTGTCAACAACAACAAGTCATCCTTAAGCCAACAACCTTTGTGTATCCTCGTGTGTATGTGTGTGTGTGTTGTGTATGTGTTCTGTGTATGTAAAATAATTTTGTCACCATCACTTTTTAAGGGGAAAAAATTTGCACATGAAAATGATTTAAGTGTTGCTTGTACAACCTTTTTGTATGAACTTTTATACGACATGAAATGTGTATTATTGGAGAAGTTGGTAGGATTTTGGGATCATGTGGATGGGTGATGGTTGGAGAGAGAGAGAACATGATCTCTTATCATTCATTAAATCAGGGGCATTAAGGTACCTCAATCAATGTGTAAGTTGCATCTCCAAAGCAAATATACACAAAGTACATACTCAACTACTGTGCGAAGAAATAACCTAACAGCTGTGCAACTGCTACCTGACGTGGCCTTTCAAGTCCAAACTTTATCCGTGGATGTGGTTAACTTTACTCACTTCTCTTTTTGCACTAGCAAATTCACTCGAGTATTACATTGTGTTTGGCTAGGCCACACCAAGGAATTTAGTACCTTTCTATGTAAGAAAATTGGACGGAGAAAGATGTATTTTGACCACTTCAAGCATAAAATGATGACACAGTTCGTCATTAGTAGAGGGGAAAAGAGTCTTCCTCTTTTACATCCAAATCCGTCAGCACTGACGGTAGTTGAAATTAAATATTATAAATTCTTGTGGCTTCAAACTTTTCCTAGTTTTCAATTTGACTACCATTATTTACAATGATAACCTTTGTAAACTTTTGAATTTCGTTTGAAGTACTTAGTCAAACAAGGGCAGGTAGACGAACATTTTTGTATCACAGACACATACAAAGATTTTTCTCAAGTACAGAATACAACATAAAGGTAAAAGTTGTTGAGGAGTACATTCAAAATATGAACTTGTGTATTTTTGCAGTTGGGTGATAACCTCGTCTGCATTTATGCAGACTAGGGTGGTACACACGAGTTCTTCTATCACAATGGCTAAGAAAATACACAAAGTTTCCAGGAATTGATAATCTACATAATGATATCTCACGCTCATTTGCACTCTGCTTCTCTTCCAACTGAAGTTAATTCTTACCTGGTTACACATCAGTGTAGTCTCATTCCACAAATCCATATTATTATACTGTTTAGCCTGCTGTACATAAAAAACAAATGACGAGGAAGAGACTTTTTTATTGTTGAGCTGACTACAAAACAATGTGAAGAAAATCCCTGCCGGGTCAATTTAATGTGGATGAAGACATGATCGAGGTGAAAAAAGAGCCGATATGGAACGTTCCTAATGAATAAACTTTTGTTCAAAGTTGAGGGTGTGTGTGTTTATGTGTAAAAGTACACACGTGTGTGTTTGTGTAGGGAGAGTATATTGTATACGTTTCACCTATAGGGCTTTCAAACTTTTGCTCGTTAAAACTTGTCCTGGAGTATCTAATGATGATGACAGGCAATGCTCCTCCTCCATTCCATTCCACGGATTCCCTGACGACGACGACGAGGAAAAATAAAGTAGGATCAGCTGTACGGTACATATGGAACAGCTGAAAGGGAGGCGGAGATGAGAAAAATATTGTGTGACTGAATAGAGAAATCCGATTGCCAAGATGAGCTGGGAGAAAGTGAAAGAGAGAGAGAGAGAGAGAGAGAGGGAGGGAGGGAGAAAGAGAGGAAAAAACTCAAGGAGATGGCAAGAAAGGGACTTAGAGAGTCGTTATTGATATTTTATTCCAATAAGTTCCCTGACTGACAAAAGACGTTCAAAATTTCCAGATGGACCTCCCGTCAACTCAATAAAATGATGAGATGGAATGAAATGGGTTGAGAGAGCGTCAAGTTGTGCTATCAAGGTATTTTCCAGACTAGCAAATCAGATATAGGATACTAGTACGTGTACCCACTGTACCCACCCATATTTCATAAATATATTTGACACACACACACTCACACGTGTGGGTCTGTAATATCCCATTGATCCCTTCCCAGAATTTGAATACAATTTTCTCTCACTCTCTCTTTACTCCGTTTCCCTTTTCTCTTTCTCTCTCTCTACATTTCTCCGTCGTTTACCTTCACCACTGCCACTGCAGGGAGTCAGGGGGCAGGAGAATGTATGATGACAATGATGGAAAAAAGCTTTCACCCATCTCAGTCTCATTTGGATTTGTCTTGAGAGCAGAGAGAGAGAGAGCAGAAGCGACTCTTTGTCGTCATCATCACCGCCTTTCCCCTGTACTACCTTCTTCCACTCCCTTACATCATATAATGAGTTTGAAATGAAATGACCGCATTCTAATATCCATCCAACATCTTCCTCTCTCCTCATTTTCCCATCCACTATCCACATTCTACCTTCTCTTTCCTTCCACTCCAAAGTCGCCCCCGTCATATTCTTTTTTTTCTATTTAAAATTTTCCTCCATCTTCTCTTCCACTCACCACTCAGAATAGTTGAACTGTTGAAGTCTACGAGAGTGAAATTTTTCTGAATGATAATTTAGATGGATTCATAAAAATGAAGAATAAGGAGGAATATAAAAATGTGCTGAGTGCGATACATACATATACTCTCATGTATTTTACATATTATTGTGTACTCAGTATGTACAGCAAAAAGGGTACTCAGAGAGAGGATCACAAGTTTGGGGTTGTACGACACACACAGTGTAGGTTATAACATTTGACGTAGTATCCCCCCCCCCTTTATACGTCTAGATGAGTACAGTTGATCTCCCTTAAAGTCATGGAAAACTACATAGGATACATACAGTACGATAGTGTGTGTATGTAAGTGTGTTATAAGGGTAAGTCAAAAGGGTGAGAGAGAGAGTATGAGCAAGGGAGTGTGTGTTGGATCCGGGGGTAAAATAATCAATAGCAAAGTTACCCAGTACGCGACTGCGTTCTTATTTCATACTTTATGGTGAATAGCCGGTGTGTGTCTGTGTATAGACACACTCGGTATAAAAGGAAAGACTTGTGTTCAATTAATATGTATAAAATAAGGTTCTACAAGACCAAGACCACTACTTTCTTTTGCGGACAACCTAATGTGATGTACTTATTCCTTGTGTAGGCTTCTACGAAGGGGGTATAGCAAGCCACCCCCTTCTCTCCATGGTATAAAGTTTATTACTGAAATCTCCAATTTTTCCACGTATTTCCCTGGATCTCTTCGTGCCACCCTATGTACTGTATACATGGTATGGATATATGTGTGACATTTGTCTACATCCAAAGATGTATGGCCTAAAAGAGTGAAAGAGAATGAAAGGGAGAGAGTAGTGTATATGTGTGTAATAAAATATTCGTACATGATATACAAGGTTCACTTATTATTTGATGTTGCATTCTGAATTCGTACCAAATATGTATGTGGAGAGCCAGGCTTTTTCGGTATAAGGGCGATGCGCTGTATAATAATAATATAGTATAAAATGCTGGAAAGTTCCTCGGCTATAGTGTGTGTGTACAGCACTTGCTATATAGTTTTGCTTACGTCCAACTACTGGAGTCTCTCTCTCTCTTTCATACATTCTCTCTCTTAGAATCTATCTGGTCTCTCTCTCTCCCTCCCTTTCTATCTGGGATTTCCCCTTCGGAGGACAAACGGGAACGTGAATGGCAAAGAGTCGCCCACACGAGTCGATTAAAAACATTCGGCCTGTGAAGTGCTCGTACTGTGTGCTTCGTAGGACCCAAAAGTGTTTTTTTCTCTTTCTCTCCCACCTCCACCTCCTCTACCCCGTCTCTTCCTCTGTACAAATGCTGATTTAACCGGAGTGAAAATATTTGAAAACAAGTTGGACTACACGTAATAACATTGCGTTTGCATTTTAAGACACACAACCTTTACCACAGTTCCACTCGAGTTTCTTGGGAACGGGGAAAGAGAGAGAGAGAGAATTCTGACAAACAAATCTTAAAACCCACCAGCCCCCACTCAACTACGTAACCTCCTCCTCATTTCAGTGCATCTCTCTCACTCTCACTTCCTTTGAGAAGTCGAGGAAGGAGAAAAAAGAAAGGAGAAAGTGAGTGTATGTGTTTGTGGAGTGAGAGGAGTACCTCACATTCATGATTCTGTGGAAATGAATGAAAAAGTTTCTTGTACTACAAATCCTTTGTTTACCATCCCATTTTTATTGTTGTTTTTGATCTCATATGGTGGACTTAACTCAATCAATGTCAATTTCAACGAGTATAATTTGTGATTGTACTCTCTCCTCACACAAGTCGAGAGTCAAAGTCGTACTAGTCTTTTCTCCCTTCAAACATTTTGTGTAATCTTGTGTAGTTTTATTAAACCTTTCAATTTATTCTCTACGTAAGGAGAAAGGAGGAGAACTGAAATAAAAATTGAGTGATTGTTGAAGAAGATATTCTTTGAAGGGGAAGAATGAAATTAGTTCAAAATATAAAAAAGATTGTTGTGCTCCTTTGAAAAAGTGAATCCTTAAAACAGTTTCCTCTCATCGACGGAGGAAAGGACGAGAGATATTTTTCTGTAAAAAGATTTACGTTTTATAAACGAAATTTGTCGTCGAGGCGAAATCAAAATTTATCTTCTCGTGAGCACTCTACTTTTACTATTGTTGTTGGTTAAAAAATTTGCATTGACTAGAATTCAAATATTAAAATGCGAAAAGAAAGCGCAAATAATGTGGAAGACGAATGAGATACAAAGTTATATTAATTGTATTTAATTTTTTTTGGTCTATTTTCAGATTTCACTGCTCAACCTTAGGAACGGAGTGTATGAAATCAAAATAAAGGGAAATGATCACACCAATCGGAGCAGTGATTAGACCTTCAGTGTCCTTATCAAAATTGTCCCACTTGGAAAAGCAGGAGAAAGGGAATAAAGGAGGGCGTCAAGAACAAAAGGTTCAACAAAGTCAACAACAACAACAAAATCAGTTAGAAATGGTACACCATGAGACAGTGGTCAACAATCGGACAAATAGTAACAATAGGAAACAGTTGTACATCAATCAATTGCATGCTGACAACGAGCTACTCAGTCACAAGCTCAGTAATGATTCCTCGACCATCAGATCCCTTGATGACTTCCAACTAACTCAGTATCATTCCGACAGGTGAGACACAATTACTACGCACCACTAATTTCCATTCCCACATTTATGTAACGTACAAAGTAAGACTACACAAAAAATTAGTCTGAAACGTCCTCGTTCCTTGTCAACATTTGAAGACAACAAACAAGTGTAGCATTAGTTCAACATTAAACTATTGACCTATAATATATACTGACATTAAATAGATTCTCTACATTCCTAATAGGAATCTCCTATACTGATATACTGTACACAAAGACACAGTTCAATCAGGAGCACCGATTTTAACTTTCACACACACACACTGACAGTCTGGAGAGGTACTCACAGAAAGGATCCGTGTGAGAGTTTAGTTTGTTGATCTTTTCCCTGTCAGTTCATTAGTGACAAACTTTCCTGATCTTTTCGGATTAATTCTCTCTCAATCCTTATACAAAGTACGAGACACACACGCCGTACTTTCATTATGTTGTACTTTGATGAAAGATTCCAATTTCCTCCATCCCCACAGAGCCCGGCTGAAATGTGACAATGGAAGCACACACACACACAAGAGAGAGAGACTGTTGTAGAATGTGTGTGTGTGACTTGACATTCCAAGGAAGACAGGATATATTATAATAATTGACTTGTAAAGAGCCACAAAGAAAAACAACAACAAATTTTGTTAAATATTTCTATACAGATTGTGCATACATTTTTGTATTGTTGTGACGATACTCGAAGAATGAACGTGCATCCGACCATCCAAAACTCGCAATGTAAACATATTTTGGTACAGACTGTACCGTACAGTACATAAGGCTACAAGGGCTACAAATATTCAGATATTCAAGTGAATAAAAAATTTTTTAAGGGAAGATTGCGACTATCCAGTTCTACCGATAGTCTGTCTCTACCGCAAGTCTGATTGATAAAAATACAATCAGATCATGGTAGCTACAGATCTACTAGACAAAGAAAAAACACATTTCGACTTTCCCTTAAATCAAGTTGGGATTTGATTGGATTCCATTGTAATCTAAACTCTACAATGGGCAAAGACGATGGGAAATCCTAGTCGTGGTGTGGCAAAAAAGAAATCTAATTAATATATTGATGTATTAGAGGATAAAATCCGAAAGACTTTAGCGTGACTTTCTCACGCATGTTCGTTCGTATTTGTAGACCTGTCTAATTCTAATATCAAAAAATTGGACAGAGAAAGAAAATGAAGGGAAAAAGTTTGCAGTCAGTCAGTTGTTCTGATGTCTCTGTTGTCATTTTTTAGTTGTACAGTTTCATTACATGTATGTCAATGTGTGACACGTTACGTGTCAATCAAAGCCTGGACAAGTTTTATGACAGGTATGTCACCCTCCCTTCCCCAAAGCTCAGTTCCAAGATATACAATCTGATAAATTCTTCTGCAGTAAGGATAAAAAAGGAAAGTGTGAAAGGGATTCCTCGTATCCAACACATGTAGTGTGAATCCAGAGGCACATGGAGATGTGCTCTGTTACAGCACCCAACCACACACACACACACACAGAACAGTTCTGATTTTGCAAAGTGAGATCAAGGTGTGTTTGGTCATAATGTAAGGTAATATAATGGATACGAGTACCGCAGCGTGTTTTACACCATATGTATTTATACAAGGGGGGTCCATGTGTGTGTGTCTACTTCTAATGTCACACAACATTATATTAATGTTCGTATACAATATTATTATATTGCAGTCGCGAGCAAGTTCGTCGCTCTCCAAAAATAGGACAGGTTCATCGTACACATGGACAGGGAAGAGGAGAGAGTGAATTTTGCTAGCTTGACCTACTTTGTAGGAGGAGAGCGCGTGTTCTTCCTCTCTCTCAACATTTGTGATTCCTAACTGTCGCATTCCTGTCTTACGCAACTATTATGAAAACTTGAGAGGAATATGGAAGGACAACATAATTAAGAAATAACATCCGATAGGATATCAATTTTCTGAGGAACTGTGGAAATTATCCTGATACACACGTAACGTTTGAATGGAAAGGTTACCTCACAGATTCACTTTAAAACCTCTCAGTCTGTGTGCATGCATATTCCTGGGTGAGAAGGATCCCACACAGACACACACACACGCACGTGTCTTTCATTTCTAGTATTTCTAGTAACCGTCTTTAAAGCAGTATTTGTGATGTAAGTGTGTAGGAAGGGCTGATTACAATATATATTAGCCGAGGATAATACACACCTGGGAAATTTCGCAGGTTGTAAATAAACATTGTGGTATCAGGGCCTACAGAAAGATGTAGGTAGAATATAAAGGAATAGCTTTCGAGGTAGTGTGTGTGGGTGAATTTGAACAATCATACACCCAGTGAATCCCATCACAGTGGATCATGTATAAAAATGAAATTGGCGCATTACCACTGGTAATTTCAAGAGTGAAAGAGAAGGAGAAGACAATTTTCTGAGAATTCTAGAATATTGGAACAGTGGATGGGTGGTGTGTGTGTCGTGGTTCTTGGGAGTTTACTTCAACTAACAGAAAAAAAATATCGATAAAATGCCATCAATCTTCCAATTTATCTGTATTATACGTGGAGTGAGAAGCGTGGTAGGTTATCAGACCCGTGTGTCTTTGACTGTGTGGGCACACACACACCACACTCACACACACGGGAAGAAGGGAAGTTTCTTGAAAAAAATCTTTTCATTGCAGTAGACACACACACAATGTGAAAACTAGATTCATATATCGTAGCTGTGTGTGACTTTTGCTCAAAAATGCAAAGGAAAATGTAATGTGTTGTTAGTGGGGATGGTGTGTGGAGACACACGTTGTACAAAGGACATCATGACCTCAGACTCTGTCCCTAAACTCTAAAATGACTCAATTCCTTGAACTGAAGGAACGACACACACATACAGTCACTGCCTCATGGAAGTGTACATCTACACACTACACTCACATATGAAGTACATACCAAGGTATATTTAGGGATTTGAAATATTATAGTTAGTACACAGTAGAATATTATTATGCCGTTCCTTCTACACTCGTTCACTACACACACACAAATTCTTGGGTTGGATAGCAGAAAATGGTTTTAAAACAAGATAAAATTTGGAATGTGATTTGTGATAGTACGACAATATTTGTACACACACACACACACACACACATAGGAGATTAGAATTTTCACGTGAATCCTGTGTGTGCATGCACAAATATATTTCTTCCTCCTCCATCACCTCCTTCTCCTCCTCGCCGGATTTCAGACTGTTCTGTGGAAAATCACCT
>WJFB01001486.1:0-30745 GCA_009870185.1 Pygmarrhopalites habei | reverse complement strand
GCTCTGAGCTAGCGTAGAGTACTTGTGAGTGCTCTGAGCTGGCTAGGAACGATTGTGTGCTCTGAGCTAGTTCACAGCGCTCTGAGCCAACCGTCGTTGTGAGCCACGACATATACAGGTAAATAAGATATGTACGTACCTTTACCTGCTGTATGCACACAGTGTATCTCACTAAAACGAATCGTCAGTTATGTGTGGACAACGCCTCAACGCACATAGACTAAAGTTACTTTGAACCGTCGAGATATGATAATATTGTATGTACAGTCAAGTCAGAGAGAATGGCAAACGTGCCCAAGAGTATACCAGGTACATTTTTGTACACCTTTGGCTGAGCTTTGTGTGCAAAACAAAAGGAAAACCGTCAGTTAGCAGTTTAGAAGACCACGAGCATCTTCTTTGATAAAATATTCTCTCTCCTCCTCTCCCCTCCTCGTCAATTGTTTCATTTTTACAATAAATATATAACCCAAGAAAAAGTGACAAGTTCTTCCGGAAATTCCATTTACAAAAAAAATATATTTTAAAGTTGAAATATCTCAGTCAGTGAACAACATGTGAGGATGAGACACAAATCATTGAATATAAATCTAATAACAAGATTTAGTGAAAGTGATCATCAAAAAAAATTTACCAGTTCAAATTTTATTTTTTGTTAGAGAAGATGACAAGTGGATTATTAATAGAAAAGTGTCCATTAGTTCATTTTTAGACAGAGAAAATTTATTGGTCCTGGAATCATGATAGAAAATCATCATGATTTGATCATTATTTATTTTAGTGTGTGAATTAGTATCGTTTTTTACACATGGGAATTATGTTAACATCATCGTTGTTGTTATTTTTGTGTTTTGATAATAGTACCAGTAGTAGTAATTTGTGTGCTATTGCTCAAGATGAATTTTCATTTAATTCTACTCTGATGATTGATTGGATTAATAATTGTGACGAGAAGAAGAAATAAGAAAGGATCAATCAACTCATCATCATTAAGATGAAAAAGAAGATTGACAAGGATTGGGGATTGTCATCATCAGTGAATCCTGATCTTCACTGGTCCAGAACAACAAGATCATGTAGTTTCAGAGTGGACAGTCGTAGTACAAAGTACTACTACTTTTTACTGACATTTAGTTTGGTAATATTTTTTAGTGAATTCATTTGTCAAACTAATGGTGAATTGGGAGGTTCAATCACTGTTCCCGTCATTTTGGATCGGGTCACTTCTCCCTACTTTGTCAAAGATGATGTTATCGTGGAGGCATCCGGGGAACTTAGTAAGACTAATTTAACAGTGTCTTTCAGTGATATTTACTCAGTCAAATACTTCTTACAAGGAATTTTATAATTTGCCAAAATTTTTTTGAAATTATCTTTCAGTTATACGACCAGGTGTCAAAATATTATTTTCACCAACTGTTGGTATCACCGTTTTCGGAAGGCTCATTGCAGAGGTAACCATCCTTTTTTGAATTGTCTCTCTGCGTGTAAATTAATTTCAAAGAATGGGTAGGTTCTGAGTCAGTGATATTCAAAATGAAATCAGGGATTGGATAATGTCTACAAACTGCATTATAAAGACAGATAGGGAAGAATCAATGAATGGCCATAGTATATTTTTAGTCCTGTCGCCACTTACTTCTTGTCCAGACTGAGGTTCAGTCATTAAAAGTTTTTATATTCACCTCCTCATATATAAATCAGCTCAGTTTGCAATAATAAATTAATGGTCAAGTATCACGTAACAAAGTTAAACAAAAGAGAGAGTGTGTGTAAAAAAATCAATGCTCCAATTTCTGTAATGATTTACTATACATGTTTTACATAACCACAATGTAGACATTATACTATGGAGAGACTTCTGAGAATAGAAAAGCAATTAGCAATTTTTTTTATTCACCCTACCTGCTATTTATGCAGAGCGAGAGAGTCGGTGCGATTCCCCCTTTTCACGGACCAAGTATCAACATGTGAATACAACATTATAATTTTTATTTATGATGTATAGTAGGGAGGGAGGCAGGTGTTGTCATTGTCTGCTATCTTTTGTTATCACGCGTCCGGATAAAAGATAAAACGTTGTGTGTGTGTGTGTGTGTGTGCACAGGCGGTGGGTGTCAGTGTCAAAAAATACCTCATTGATTATGAGTACCATTCATTTTTTTACTCTGGTATTTTATTGCAATAAATTCATCATCACAAAGTACAACATGACAAAACCACACACACACACACACACACATCAACAAACATCTTGCCCCTTCCCACTCTGAACATTTCTCTCTCCTTTGTTTCACTGTGGCAACGCCAAAACCGTACAAACCCGGGCATCATCATCTTGAATGATCTCGGGAATCTCCGGATACGGGGGGATCCTGGACCCGCCGACAAGGATTCGCAAAATTAAAGAATTGAAAGTTGTGCCGTAATTGAGGCCCAATCATGGTTTAGACAAGTGTCCGCCCTTTGTTTGATGAAGGGAACAAGCGTGTGTGTGTGTGGAGAGGAGGACAACAAGTTTTTCGTATGAGTCATCATAGTATGTAAATGAGTTAGTAATAGAAATACCAAAGGAGCCACTCAGATCAAGAGGAGGAGGGGGAGAGGGGAAAGTACTTTATCACATGTTTGACTAATGGTTGTGATTCTCGTCTCTTGTTGAGATTTAGTTCATTTTTACTCAAAGGATTTTTGTGTGTTGACATTAAAGAGAGAGAGAGGGGGTATTGAATTACTCATGGAGTCTTTCTCTTATTTCATGATCAATAAATGTACCTTAAGTCATGCTCCACAACAACATTATAGTACTTTTACTCTGGCCTATATTTCCTCCTCTTCTTCCTTTTCTCATGTCAAATAACTTGGAAAAGGATGATGCACCAGGGACCAAAAAAAATGTGTATGTTTTGTCTTCGACTACTGATACTGTACAACACAAAATGGCCTCGCATTACAACTATTATTTTACAGTGGAGAAAAAAACGGTGAGGAAATTATATTATGACGTTTGTTTATACAACAACAACTTTGAGAAGCTCAATTCCTGTTACTTTTCCCACTGGGTACTCAAATATGTATCATCATCGGTGTAGTCATGAACCTTTGACTTGGTTAGATCAACTCTCATTCTCTCTCTGTATCTTTCCTCATATTATTAGCTAATGATATACCATATCATTGTCCTTGTATAATGGTTATGTAATCTGCACTATCCTCCGTCTTCCTCTTTAGACTAGGTGTGAATATGTCATGATTTTCCCACTGCAAGTAATAATGATTCATCTCATTTCCTTTCCCTCCCCTCATCAGTCACTCTTTCACGTTCCACAAAATCCAATAGGAATTACAACAGGTACAGATATGAAAGAATGTATGAATAATTTCCTATGGAATTTTTATTACTCCAAATGGATCAACGGGGAAAACTTCCAATCAGTATGTAAACAAGGAAAAAGAGTTGATCCTTTAGGAAAGATCATTTTTTTGTCCAATTCTTCTTACACAGTGATTTTTATTCAATTTGTACTAAATTGAAGCCCTCAGACAATGCATATCACTGATAGCTCTAGGGATGGTTTACTGGACTGGAATGGATGTTTAGAGCTGAGTAAACACATTTCCATGATTTATTTCACTATTATTTTGATCCTCCTAGTTTGTGGTTTGGTCTTGTCTGTTTATTTATCTATTTACATGATCTTGGGGTTTACCGTACTCCGACTGAATACAAAAAAAATCAATTTACACAAGCGGTTCTTGATACACCACAACACAGTACTCTGACTTTTGGGTACCCAAGTACAATGTATTGTAAAAAAATTGAATTTTCATTCTATTGTAAGTACACATGAAAAGATTTGTTGCAAGTCGGTATGGTCAATGTAAAATACAGAGGACAAAAAGATGGTCTGGGAGTTGTTGTAAATTGTAAGAATACCAGGGATCAAAATCAGTCAGCAAATTTTTTTTTTTGACATCTCTAGTTAATAGCCTATGCATACATAGGAAAGACAGGACGCATACCAGACACTATATTTTTTGACATGTTATATTCTATTACAAAAATCGTTTATGGATTTACTAGCGGCTGCATACCATATCGTCTCTCCCTGACTGGATAGATTTTTTTAGCCATGACGGTTTAT
This sequence comes from Pygmarrhopalites habei, assembly GCA_009870185.1. Lineage (NCBI taxonomy): Eukaryota > Metazoa > Arthropoda > Collembola > Symphypleona > Arrhopalitidae > Pygmarrhopalites > Pygmarrhopalites habei. The sequence continues at coordinate 26,600 of WJFB01001486.1, read as the reverse complement.
TTTGAATAATCTCTCTCACCATGTTTGATTTTTGACTGGACACACACCAACTCTTCGTCATCATAGTTGTGTCATAAAATGAGGAGACTGTGTACTTTAACACACGGAGAGCTGTGCAGTGTGGAAAAATTTTAAATGGTTGAGAGTTCATAGTAAAAGCTGAGGAGGATGAGGAGTGTCACAATTGTGTGTGTGTGTGTAGTACTCACTGTAGGGTAGGTACATTTAGCTGTATTATTATAATGTGTGTGTGTGTACGCGACTGTGAGTGATGAACTTCATGCTTTCTGAAGCGTATTTCCTTTTTTTGAAATAATTTCCAACTATGCACCCTCCCTCGTCTTCTTGCAACTGATATAGAAATCAGAGTACAAATACTAAAAAGGAACAACGTCAAATCTTCAGTACAAAAAAATATCGTATTTCTTCTTCCTCTTCCTGATCCTCCTCATGATGATGATGATGCTCAGAGTGTAATGGAGATTGAGTTAAGCACTTTGTCTTCGTTTTTTAATGACATGACTACTTCCATTCTACTACTCCTTTAGTCTTCTGTCTGTCTCAACAATTCTTTCCTGTCTCAGCATCCTAAAATTCTAATTTTTATTAGTTGACTCTCAACTAATTTACTTGAAAAAACAATTACACGAGAATGGGATTTGGCGTAACAATTTTAGGATTTTTTTGTATTTACACTCTCAAATTTTCTCCAGAAAGTTTTTAATGTGTGTGTATACTGGATCATTGAAATGAATTTTAGTTGTAGAATTTGACTCAAATTAAGAGAGAGAGAGAGAGAGGGTTTATACATTATTTATACATGGCAAGAAATTACTGAGAGGCTCATTTCAGGAGGCAGATTGAGACAAAAAAAATGCTATTGCTATCACGTACTTTCTTCTTGCATAATGGTCGTCATGTTAAATTACATTGTTGATGACATCTCAACGATGCATAACACTCCATGTTCTCACTTGCACTGGGCATTAAAAGAAATTGAGTATTTTGAAGGGGTAGGACTAACTACAACCTTATGTACCTGTATTATGAGTATGAGCTGACAAGGTGAAGATGATGAGCAGTGTAATGATAATGGTATGTTGCTCTGAGCTATTGTACAATTGCAATTGTTTTTTTTCTTCTTCTCCTCTCTCACCCACTATAAAAATATCCATTGACCATAAGGAATCTTGTTTACGATGATTACAACAGTAGACCACTTATTGTGTATTTGTTCTCTCACTCTCCGCAAAAAAATGGGAAATGAGTTGAATTAATTTAGGATGGGAGCACGCCATTTCCTAATTGATTTTCTTGTTGTTGTTTTAAAAACTGTTGGTACAAGTAATTATGGTACGTTGTCAATTTCAATTCAATTTAATGGGTTCAATTCATGATACTAGTATGTAGTAGTAGCTATACCATGAAGGTACTTTATTTCCTTTTCTCTCATTTTATTCTCTTGTCCTTTTTTTACTCCTTTTTTAATGTGATCAAGATAACGTAGTAGTTTGGTTTGAGTGACAATTAATTTGAATTGTCATATTTTTTTCATTGTCACTGAAGACAGTACATCCTGTGTGTTGTGTGTTGACATCCTTCACCTTTAGGGGTCAAAGTCGGCATGAAAGAACTCATTTTATTGAGGAGGAGGATAGTTAATGGCACGCTTATGACTACTTACTGAAAAAACGGAATTAAATTCAGAGGAATTTTATTGTGTACGGATATACACGAAGTCACAGAGTTGGATGATGAACATACTAAGCATTAAATTTATTACCTAGACATGATTTATGCAATGATTACACACATGCTATTTTTGTATAATTTTGTTGTAACACAATACAATGGAAATGGAATGAAAGGACTTGGTTCAAAATGTTGATGAAATATTTAGTTTTTCTAGTTGTTATTTAAAGTCTTGTGCTCCATTTTAGTGAAGTATTACCTCTCTGCCTACCTGTTGCTTTTCTTGGGTCAAAGTATCTCAATTCTCTCTTTGCAAAAAGGGGAGAGGCTGTCAGATTTAGTTTTTTTGTGATTCTGAGAATGTTGTGTTGAAAGTGTAGGGGGGATGGAAAAGATGCTAACGTCAGCTTCATAATATTTTGTTCCAATTCAGTTGTCTTGTGGTTTAGGCAAATGTGAAGTTAATTGCAGTTTTTCCAAAAGAACATGGTCGTGTACTGTAGTGTAAGCAACGCCCATATCCAAGGAGGATAAAAATGTACATACCTTTATGTAAGGTATAAAAGTATGTGTACAAATTACAAACAACAACAACAACAATATGTAAGAAACACCCTAGTTTTGAGACTGTGGAGTACTCAGGGGGGTGGGTATTGTCAAAATATTTTCCTTCACACCTTTTCTTTCTCTCCAACAATGTATTATTTCCTGGTGTTTTAACAAACGGGATCCCTTGCTGACTCTCTGTCTTCATCCTCTAATAATTGTAAAATGACAGGACAATAAAATTCAACAAACAAAAATTGTTCATTCACATTTCACCTAATTCAACTATTATTTTATATTCATCCTTTTCTCAAAAGAAGATAAAAAGACACTACTGTCATGGTCATTTTGTCATGCTTTTTTTTGTGATCCAACGTCTTTCAGGTAGTTATCATACTACACTGTATTCATGTAGTAAGAAAGCAAACAGTGGGCAACGCGTGAATCCTTTTTTTTATTCTCTCTCTCTCTCATGGGATAAGAAATAGTTAATAATTGTGACTGTCATTACACTCTGTGCTCAGAATTTGTCATTAGGACTGATGAAAAGTCAAAATTTAATCATCCAGCATGCGTGCACCTTTCTTTACAAAGACATTGGCCCATTGGCTATGAACTAAATTATTGAAACCAAAATGTATGTCGTAATACAAGAAGTACAACTAAGTACACTGACAAAGAAAAAGGGTCTTGGAATTTGATAGATTCTGTAATTAATGAGAGAGATGAAACAGTTGTGGCCAGTTTGAAGATTACAATTTTTAATGATTTGACCATTCTTTTTTTTGAATTTAAGGGGACTGAACATAATCGAATTTTGATGAGTACTTCCCTGACAAAACCACCCTCACCAGACACAAGACTGAATATGAATATTTTCGATAGCAATCCAGGGAATAGTTATTACTCCACGGTCCAGTACACTACAGTCACGGAGAAAATTCTCCCTCTTCTCAATCATCATGAGGACACACTGAAGAGTCACCTTCCTCCTCTCCCTCCTCCTCAGGTAGACACAACTGGGAGTAGTAAATTCAATGTGACAACAACTGACCCCTCGACAATGGCCAATGACACTCAAAGGAGAAAGAGAGCTGAACCTGATGTGCCGGATATTCCAAGTGTTCGTCTTGTGGAAGGACCATCTCCTCTCATGGGTCGACTACAAATTTATCATCGTGGACACTGGAGATCCGTCTGCTCAAACTCTAGAAAGTAAGGCTGACATTCTTGAGGAAAAACTACATACTATGTAGTACATAGTATGTATACATTGTGTGGGTCACTCTTTCTTTTCGATGGACATGTATGTAAGTTATGTAATATTTATATTTATGAGGTTGTTCTTGTTATTGTAATTAGTTGGACCATGGTGGACATGCAGACAGTGTGTAGAGAATTAGGGTATACTGGAGGTGAGTATTGGACATGGGTCGATCATCTCAACGATACCAAACAACTCCTGTGGGAAAAACCACAGTGTCAAGGGCTGGAACAACACATCAAAGATTGCACAAATTGGGCTGCAAGACAACTAGGGGCTGGAGTTTGTGGTAAGCCCAAAAGTCAAATCCGGAAAAATCTTGAGAGCGAACATTAACTTTTTTCTACATCCTCCTCCTTCTTCTTTCGAACACATTTGTGGTCATGACAGCTTGTACATGTATATGCAAGTACCTTATGCATTTGTGCATGAAAACTTTTCTCATCGTCTTCGCCTACAATATATTTTTCCTTTAAGTACTTTGTGTCTTAATTTCCCCATATTTTTCTCCCCTCCCATTGATTCTCCTCATTTATTTGTCTTTATAAAATAAAAGTCACCCTTACACTTCTCAATTTGTGATGTTGTACCTTTGAACAGTACAGTAATTTTTTGATCCTTTTTTCTCTCCTCCTCTTTCACCGTTATGAACCTCATGATTGGAAATAAATTTTTATGTAGAATTTCTATCATGAGAAATTCTCATTGAGAATCAATCTAGATTTTCTACTTTTCTCCACGAATTGTCATGCAATGAGAATTTCTGTGAAATGTGTGTGCTTTGACAATGCTTGAGGTTTTTGATTTGAGACAATAAACTTATTTTGTCAATTTTTGTTCTGGTCGGACAGATCATCATCCAAATATTGGGCTTCGTTGTGACTCATTTCATCGATTCCCTTCTGCCGTTGAACATCATTGGAGAGGGATTCGTTTTGAGAATGCAAGGTGATTTTTTCCACAAAAAAATTTGTTGACTTAACCTTGGTGTCTACTTATTTACATTTGTTTGCATGATGTACGTATAGTATAAAAATGGTGTGGTTTTTTTTGGACAGATTTCGCGAGACGTACACGCACAATAATACGCTTCGGTTGAAAGAGTCTTTAAGCTCGTTAAAGTTCGTGGACATTTTGTATGCTGGAGTAGGGACAACTTACAATGTCTCTTCAGCCGTGGAAACTATCGGAGTTCCTCCGTTACTTCAATTTATACGAATCGAGCATTCTGCCTACAATGGTATCAATATCACAAATCCTGGGACCATTGCCTCTATTCGTAATTCTACCATCTCAAACAACGGAGGTAATTATGATTATACACCTGTACTACCGTCTTATCCACCACCACCTTCTCTTTTTTGGCATTTAATTTTTTGCAGTAACGTCAACGTTGACTGTGTACAAAATATTGGGATTTGGCAGGTGTCGAGCGTAGACTAGACAGAGAAAGTAGAAGAAAGACAGGAAATGAGTTTGTTTAAAATGAAAGAAAAAAACGTTTTTTTGCCAGGGCTCAGCTGACCAATTTGTAATGTCATGACTCATGCTATAATTGTATGAACAGGGCATGAAATGGGATGAGTCAGGTAGAGAGAGAGAGAGCAGAATTAAAGTGCCCGTACAAAAATTGTGTACATTCGAGTATAAAAATATGGAAAAAAGACTATAGTTTTGTAGGACAATGATATGACGGGATTGATTTTATAACCATTTATACAAAGTGATGTTAAATAATTGCATGTCACATTTTCGTTCTTTCTTTTTATTTGCCCAGGTTTTGGAGTGTATGTGAACAGTTCTTGGAGTGGTTTTGAGATTGACTCTTGTCGTGTTGAATCAAATGGGGCGGATGGTGTCCGGTACCATTTCCACGATGCAATCCCTGACCAAAAAGTCGATGGGATTGATGTATTTGAATTGTGTACAGTCCCTATTACTATCAATCAAATTTACCCTATGCGACTATCAATAGAACAACATGAAAGATCATTAGTCTCCAAAGACTGTCGTAAGGTAAGGTTTTGAGACTCTGTATAAAAGAATATGTTAGTTGTTGATTAACATTATTTTGAAATTTGTTTTTCTGTTGTTGTTGACGAACTACAGAGATTCACTGTTCGGTCTGGTTACGTTCTCACTGTCCATTTCCCTTACATGATGAGTAAAGTTGACTTTGGTGGAGAAATCATGGTGTATGATGGGACAGACTCACGTGGAAACCTTCTCACTACAATCCGAGTAAAGAATGAAACACTGCCACAGTCAGTGACCTCCCTCCGGGACACAATTTATATTGAGTACAAGGTGAAGGCTGAAAATGAACTCTTGGTTATAATCGATCTCGTTGCGGGGAGAGGGAAAGATTATGAATTGAAAGTTGACCACTCAACAATTGCACTGAATAATGGTCGTGGGCTGGTAATTGAAGATATGAGGAGTCAAGTTCTTATTGCTTCCTCCTCTATCAAAGAAAATAGTCACATTAGTGGAGTTCATGTACTGGGTGGAGTGGGTCATGTCAATGTGTCTCGGACTGACATTAGCTCAAATGTTGGGGATGGGTTGAATATCACTTATGCTGGTGGTTGTAGGTCAGTTACTATCCACATTTTACTCAATTTGTAACATTTGTTACATTTTAGGTGGTAAATTTCACTGAAATTTCACTGATTATTTTCTTTTTGACTGTAGGAATATCTCAAAATCGACCGTGTCTGGGAATACAGGCAGAGGAATATCAATTTGGTTTAATGAGACTTCTAATAAATTACCCAGTGATCAAGAGACGGTTGTGGAATTTTCTGAAATTTCCAGGAATCAAGATTTGGGTGTTTTTGTGGGGAATTTCTGTGGAAATGCAGTCGTTAATGTGAGTGGGAATGTTGTGAAAGGGAGCAAGAAACCTGGGATTGAAGTAAGAATTCTTGAATATATTATATTATTTCACATATGGAATCCCTTCTGTGACAAGTTTTTTAAGTTAATTAAATTAATTTTATTACAGGTTTGGTCATGTTGGCTTCCTCTCAACTTTAATCAAATGCTCAAATTAATTATTGGTCACAATAGATTTTTGAATAATGAAGACTTTGGAATCAAATTACATCCTTTGGTGAATGCAGACGCACTCATTGACAATAATTACTTTTATCAACAATCCAAAGGCTGCCTTGTCATCAAAGGGGTAGACAAAAAAGAGCTGGAAATATTACCAGCTCAAGTGGAAGTACTGAATAATGTTTTTGAAAAGAATTTTGGTCTCTTTGTCACATCCCTTGGTCTCAATCATAATTCACCCAAACAAAAATTATTATTTACTCAAAATTTTGTTCGATTCAATGTCATCCAACAAGAAAATGCCCAACTAAATCCTAGAAGTCGAGTTTCAGCTGTCATTGTGATTTCCTCTTCCAATGTCCATGTTTTCCGGAATATTGTACAAAATCCAGACTCAAAATATGAAATTGGTTCGCACATGGAAGACCAAAGGTAAATATGAATGCTTATTTATATTATTATCAGTTGTCCAGTAACGGACTACAGTAGACTAAATTCGTATGATTCCTTTGTTCACAGCTTTGAATTGAATTGTACATTCAATTGGTTGGGACACAATGAGGAGAAAGACATTTACTATCGCGTCTTTGATCGGAAAGATCGGTTCAATTTGGCCAAAATTGCATTCATTCCGTTCCTCTTGAATCCCACGGATCCAAATACTGAAATCGCGATGACGATGCAACTTTTTGTCCCCACTTTTGACAATGCGGAAAGGATTATTGGTGGTGAGATTACGGGGAGAGAGACTTTGGTGACTGGAGAGTACAAGTGAGCAGTGACATTTATTGTAATTTTTTGACACACTGTTTTCCAGAATAATAAATTAAAATAATTAATTATTATTCTGACAGAGTTGTTCGTGATATCAGCGTTCGACCAGGTGGTAGACTCCAAATTTCCTTTGGGGTGACTTTGAAATTCTTACCATGTAAGAAGTTTGACTATTAAAAAATCCTGACTCAAAGACTAAAATATTCTTGACCTATTTGATTAATTTGTCATGTTTTTGAAGGTGTGGGTATCATGGTCGGTGGACAGTTTCATGCCGAGGGATTTGCTCATGCTGATGGATCTTCAGTAAAATTTACATTGTTTGACAGGTGAACAATTTTCTTTTATTGACAGTGTTTTTAGAGAACTTTTAAATTCTAATTTATTAGATTAGAATGTAAGGGATAAAAATAATAATTGTCCTTTTAGTGGAAGACTGAATGCTACTGATGTTCCTGTAAGACTTGTGGGAGGAAGAACAAGGAAAGAAGGACGTCTTCAGGTGAGTTACTCCCAAACTTTTTATTACAAATGAATTGCATAATATAACACACTGTTCTAGTAAAACAAATTTCAAAATATTCCAGATTCGTATTGGTAATACATGGGGATCAGTATGCAATTATGGGTTTGACCTACAAGATGCAGCAGTGGCATGTCGTCAAATGGGTTTCGTTCTCAATCCACATGATTGGCTTTTGGAAAGATTTGAGATTCCACAGGCCAGTCCATCTGAGCAAATTCTGATGAGGTTTGTTCTTACAACACTCCATTTTCAATTTTCTTTGTTTTAAAATAAAAGGTCCTGGTATTCATAATTTGGTGGTTGAAATAATTATAGTAACGTCAAATGTACGGAATGGGACAATGACATTACAAAATGTCCAGCTGAGATGCCAGAGGATATTGAAAATTCTTGTCAGCACGACAATGTGGTTGGAATACGGTAATTTAACTAGTTATTAGTTGGAGAAAATGAAAAGAGAAAGAAAGTGAAAGTGAACATTATGTTCATGTTTTTTTTGCAGTTGTGCGGACACTTCCTGGGCTGGTATAAGAATAGCTATCCCAGCAGAAAAGAGCGTACTCAAATTTGCAGTAATCGAAAAGGCTGGTCTTTTGGATCCACACACAAATGAACATAAACCAGGTGAGGAATGAAATAATTTTGTGGGTAAATGTTTGTACTATTAAATTTATAACAGAGTTTATATGTGACTGTTTGAATACATACTTTACAGCTGTACAAATGGACTTTAGTCATCATGTGCTGAGTGATATTCGGGTATCAGACAATACGGATGATGGTCTTGGAATTGTGTACTCGGACTTATTTTTCCCCGACTCTGTGAATACTATTGAACGATCGGAATTTAGTCGAAATCTTGGGAATGGGATTTTAGTAAGGCAACTGGGACTTCAAATAAAAGATTGTCTGATTGAACATAATCGTGGAGCTGGGATTTTACATGATCCTGCAATTCTTCGATCTCATCAGAGGGAAATGGCAGGTTGGGTTTCAGTTGGGAAACGTGACAAGACAGAATATTTACCAGCAGCTGGGAAAGATGTCTGGTTGGATGAGAATGAGTACAAGTACATCATCACAAAAACAGACACCAAGATTGATGAAGCTTACAATGTGATTGCCAAAGATCAAAATTTTGTCATCTCCATGCAACTTTTGAATCCTCTTCATAATGAGTCGACAGAAGAAGTTTTCATCTACGACAGACATGACATTCCTACATACACTTTGAATGGTCCAGATTTGGGTATGCTTTTGATAAAATTGGCTCAGATAGTAAAATGTCAGTAATATTTATTTTTTTAACGTCCGTCGTTTTTTCTCCTCCTACAGAATTATGGTCACTGAAGAGGGATCAAGTTACTTTTCCAACCGTGAGTAGTTCCTACGGTATCACAATCTGGTATAGAAGTGGAATGAAACCAAGGGGCAATGGAATTTTATTGGTGAGAGCTATCCGAGCTCCAAATAACCGGTATTCTCGATCCCGGATTTTGGAAGGACCACTCCCAAGACTCAAAATTTATGACACAAAGATTCGGTACAATGGAAGGGGGATTGGGGCGATACATTACAATCGATATGAAAATGAGGATGGAGATGTTTATTTGAGGAAGGCTAACGAGTCAATAGAAGTTTTGAGATCGGAATTGAGTTTCAATCAAGGAGAAGCTTTCCACGTGTACACACCATATCGGGAAATTTTCTCGTCCAATTTGTCCGAAATTACATTCATGATTAATTCCAGTGTCATCACGGACAATAGTAAAGTTATTGTTCAATACAGCAAGTAAGTAACTTATTCTTTTTCCAAAAAAAGGCTTTTACATAATTTTTCCAAAATAAGTTGTCCTTAATTGATTCTATACATATTTAATGTAGGGACTTGAGAAGCTCAAATAATTTGTACCACTGGATCCTCCGTGACAATTTGATTGAGAGAAACAAAGAGGGAGGATTTATAGCTTCTCTTCCGTACGTATGGCAGTACAATGAGAATCATACACATTCCATCCATTTTGAGAACATCACATTTCGTCACAATCAAAAGTGAGTAGTATTACAAAATATATTCATCAATCTTGCTGATTTCTTAAAAATTGTAACTAAAAATGGATGTTACTTTTTTCCCTTTCAAGTTTTGAGACACTCATCAAAGGACATTTCTCCAAAGTGACAATTGTCCAGTCAACGTTTGAACAAAACTCGTGTCGTCTTGGACTATTCACATTGGCTGGGATGGAAAAAGAATTGATTATATTCAATAATCGTTTCATTTCAAACACAGCCAGTTACGTTGTTCAATTTGACACAGACTCTCAGTCTGAGATTATGGGTCAAGTGTCTGCCTATTTTGTGAGAAATCAAGTCAAATTTAATCGTGTCAATCCAAGTGTTTACCAAAGGACAGGATTTTCAAATATGAGAATGATAAATAATGCAACGTACCAACCAATGAGTTATGCCTTGGGATTGAAGGGACTACAAAAAGTCAACATCACAAATAATCTTTTTGGAGACAATCAATTGGATTACGAATTGCTGGCTGGGATCAAAACAGCCAAAATGGATAATTTTGTCAATGTGATGAAAAACTGGTCAGTGTACTTATTTTATATTTTTGAGACACACAGCCATTAGCAATTCATTCCGCAAATTTAATCATATGTTTAAAAATTTACTCAGGTGGGGAAGCTCGGACCCGAGGAGGATAAGGGAAAGGATTTTTGATTTTGATGACTGGAATAGTTATGCCATTGCCTTGTACCGTCCTTACTTACTCCAAGGTAAACTTACAACATAGGGTTTTAGCGTCACTGCCCTAATGTGGATTTTTTTCACTGTTTTCATACACTACAGATTAAGAATGATTTTCTTCCCCATTTTTTTGTAGATAATTATGATGCTCCCATCTCAACAGCATATGAGCCTGAAAATACGATTACCATCGACAATTTGGGTGGAAGACTTTTACATGAGTTGACCCTCTACAATCGAAACAAGCCATATATTATTAAGTCTGACTTGACCATAATGCCAAATGCTCAATTAACCATTGCTCCAGGTGTTGAAATCGAATTTTATCCAAGTGTTGGGATCTTGACATTGGGGACGCTCATTGCACAGGGATTGCCCGAAGCACCCATTTACATGAGACCAATCTTATTACACAAAATGGTGAGTGATTTCAGCTCACAGAGAGTTCATTTCATAATTTATATCACGTTGAGACGTAATAACAAATATTTGACAATTTTAATACAGGAGGAGATTGAGAGCAGTCAGAAGATGCAAAGGATGGAAGATGGTGAAAGTGCATTTGTTCGTCTTTGTGCGGAGGACAAGTGTGAACGTGGAGTGAATCAAGGTTTCCTGGAATATTTCAATCAGACGACCTTACAGTGGATCCCAATGTGTGACAATCGTTTCACCGAGAGAAATGCTCAAGTTGTTTGTCGACAACTAGGATTTGACCACATGAATATATTTTTGGATTTTGGACGTCGAATTGAATATCATTACAATTCCTTGACACGGGTCAGAAAGTGGCCTGAACCTTTCCAGTGTGTTGGGGATGAGACTACATTAGAAGCATGTCCATTGAGAATGAATGGACAATTGTATGGTTATGACTATCCCTGTCATTGGAATGATGACTTTATTTTCATTTCCTGTGGACAACGGAATCTCAACAGAACGATGGAGTATTGGGGAGGGATAAGGTGAACAACTCGACCTGTTTTTTTCGTTTTTTTAAAAAAAGAAATTGTATTGCAAATTTAAAAGTGTCTTAATTTGTTGTTGTGTTTTGCTATATAGATTTGCAGTGCCAGACTTTGAACAACATTTATTTGAACACCGCATGCATGACACTGGTAACTTAATAACTGTTTTTATTACTTGACAGTTAATTGGGTGCAAGTAGATTTTAGAAAAAGACTTCTAATGTAATATTTTTTGATTGACACAGTCACACACACTTCATATCACAAAGAAGAGAGCATCTTGGAATGGGTTGACATCAAGGGAGCTGGAATACTTCATAATGAGAAAAGTCCAGCAATCTTGGCTACAATGCAGAGTCCCATCATTCGCTATGTCAATGTGACAAAAAGTGCCTCACATGCCATCTCTATCATTTCAGCACCCAAGACAATGAGACTGGCCTACAATCAGTTAGTTTTTAATTATTTAAAAATTCTCCAGTTAAAGTCCTTTGACATTTCAACATGAACTAATTGGCTGACTTTTTGAATGCTTTCTACAGTATTAGTGACAACACCGGACTCGGTTTCAGTGGTCTCTCTTTGTCTGGAGAGGCTCAACAATCAGACTCTAGTTCATTTTTTCCATTGAGACAGCTGGAGATTCCATACGGTCTCTTTGGATTGGTGGACATTTGTGATACTAATAAGGAGATTACGGTGGAGGAGAGGGTCGTGCTCTACTACAAATATGACAATTTTCCAGTGGACTGTGTTAAAATATTCAGCAGTGTTTACCATGCTAAGAATCTGGGATTTCGATTACTACAATTAAATCTATTTAATTCAACGGGAAAACCATGGCCAGCAGACTACATTAAATTGATTGATGGAGACATTTACAATACAACGACGGAGGAAATTGCTACAATTACAATGGATGATGATCCAAGCGTAAGTGTCTTACCTAACTAGTAAATATTTTGAAAATTTATGAAAAATTTGCACTGACTATGTACAATATTATTTTCAGAATAAATTTTATTCAACAAGTTGGCCCAGCCTCAGTGTCAAATTGCATGCGACTGGTGCAAGTGGTTATCATGGATTCATTGCCGAAATTTTGACCCTGCCAGTATCACCACATGGAGCTGGTATGTAATCTTAAAACGAGTTGAATGACATCACTTTTTGGTAGTATAATCCGGACTTGAATACTCAACATGTGTTTTTGTGGTCTAGATCGTAATATCCAGCATAACGTGTCCTACTCGGTGTTTGAGAATAATACGGAAGGGGCGTTCTACTACGGTTCAGCTGGAGAAATCAGTCCAACTGTCACTTTAGAAAAGAATAGATTCATAAATAATTGTCTTCAGTTTTACGGAAACTTTTCTTCCTGTCAAAGTCCAATCAGATTTGATGTGCAGAACATGCAGCATGTCTATTTCAAGGTATTTAAATTATGGGGCATTCTACAATGTTATTGCATTTTGTTAAACTTTTTTATGACACTTAACGTCGTTCATCCTTTACAGAATAATGTCGTGAGAGGGAATCAAGGGGGATTAAGGATTGTGTCAGACTCCAGTGGTTCTGCAACATCCTTGAAGGGCTATGTTCATAACAATGTTTTTGAAAAGAATAATAATCGCCGTGTGCTCCATGTTGAAGGGAAACGTAGTAGTCCTTTCCAAGAAATTATTTTCTATCGAAATATCGTGACAAGAAATAATGCCAATTTTCAAGATGTTGTCTACCTCAGCCAAGTATGACCCTGAAACTTTTACATTTGTCATTGTTGTTTAATATGGTACAACTGTGTGACCCAGACTCTAATATGTTGTCTCTATCTCTTTCACAAAAGGTGGTGTCAAATTTGACTGAAAATTATTTCCATGCAAATCGTGGAGAACACATTATGGAAGTGTCTGGATTTGAAAAAGGTACATTGTAAACAATTAATTTTGCGCAATAGATTGGCTTTCATATGCAGAAGCTTAAAAGCTAATCATTACTTTGATTGAATTTTTTAAAGTCCGCCTGCCAATCTATCAATCCTGTACTCACAATTCATTTTACAACAATGAGGCGATTGATATTGAAGACAAGACGACCATCATTGCTGGAAGCACAGGCCAACAATATGTGGACAACATTTTTGTCAACCCAATCAACTCGTATGAGCTAGTCACAGTGAACAAATCAAGGTACACATTTTTCCTCCATTTAATTAATATGCCATACAATTATCATATTTCTTGAAATATGTAATTAACGCTTTGTTTCTCTATTTTTATGAAATTCTACCAAAAAATTTGCCCTTTCAATTTCTTATTGCTGGAATGTGCCGCATGTGTGATCTCTGCATTGGACCTCTCTCTGTCTCTCTGTCCCTCTCTTAAATACCATAATTCTCTGATCCTAATTTTACAGGCCAAGAGCAATCAGGTAACCTCTCTCTCTCTTTCTTTCTTTCTCATAAGTTTTTAACTCTCTAGTACATATTTATGTAGATCTAATTCGTTTAACCTCAAACTGCAGTTAGCAATGCTAACTTTGCATGATGATTGATTTGGAGTTTTATTACAAACAAATTTTCAGTAGTTATGAAAGTTAGTCCGTACTTGTAGTTTCAAAAGTGTTTCTTTCTGTCCACAGCATCACAGATTCGCTTAAAGGACAATCAGCAGTAGACGCGAGACAGAATTGGTGGGGATACAGTGAGAATATTGCAGTACTGGGAAGGATAAAGGATGAGAATGATGACATTGATCTCCTCCGAGTTCTCTACACTCCATTCCGAGTGGACAATCGAACACTGCTGAGTGGTAGTAAGTATTCATAAACTCCATTCATTCGTTGATCAAATGATTTAAAAAATCTTTCTTGGGTCGGATTGCCCTGTAACTGATAACGACATTTTCATTTTTCAGAGTGTCCTCCCGGCTACACTCTAGTCTCGGACACTTGTTTCATCTACGTGGGAGGTTACTTGAATTTCACAGAGGCCAAAGAATTTTGTAGAAATGAGAATGCTTCCATGCCTTATGTCCAGTCCAATTTTTACTCCATCATCAATTTCTTGAGAAATCAACAAGAGGATTATGACTACTGGGATCGAATTTGGGTACAAGATGTGGACCGAGTTCGAAAATGTACAATTTTTGTGGCCAATGGGGTTCAAGCCACTGAGTGCTATTACAGACTACCCTTCATTTGTGAAACTGGTAAAAATTTCATCCATTACTCTTCTAGTTAGTTAACAATTATTGAGGGTCTTATGTTCACATTTGATTTTCTTTTTGAAAGATCCCAAAGTCAATATTGATCCTTTGGCTTGGACAAGTGACTCGGTGACGATAGGGGCGATGGTGGCAACTTTTGTAGCCATTGTTCTCATCGTCTTTATCCTAGTGTTTTGGTACACTAAATCCAAGCAAAGACAAATGGAAAGACTAGAGAGGAGAAATTCCATCAGGGCATCCATCCGTTCAAGTCGTTCCTTCACGTCCATGGCCAGTCTGAGCGAGGCTGGGTACCGACGAAGAATGGCAGAGATTGTCAGTTCTGTAAGATAATTACAATGTATTTTGTTTATAAGTACATAATATCCAAAGTAATTTTTCCACTACAACAACATGACTATGTTGATTCATATTACAGCAACAGAAAGCGGTGAATTCATCCCAAGGGAATAATTTGAATAATTACAACAAGATGAATGGTAGTTTCGATTCTATCGAAAAATCTCCATCCCAATTCAACTCGATGGGAACAAACTCTTACGACTTGTACGACACTCAAACACACAATACAGGCGTGTCTTCTCCATCAGCCTCTGAATTTGAAGACATGGCAACATTCAGTCGTCATCCAAATCCCTTGTCAATGCTAAATGGTCATCGACCGTCAGCAGCAAATGCCGCACATGGTCTTCCACCCGTGTCAGCAGTGAATAAAATATCAGTCAGAGGTAAACATTTTTACTATTCATTAATTATTATTTTATCAGAACTTTTGGTGAGAAATTGTGAGAATTCAATTTACATTTCTTAAACAAAATTTTTTTTATTGCAGCCGATGTGATGACAAAACCTTCCTTCGATCTAACATTCCAAAATCAGAATTTCCGGGAGACACCCAGTATGGGGTCAATCCCACCCAATGAATATTGGGACTCTTCTTCTCATCTCCAATCAAATGGTCAAGCTGTCAAGTACAAAAATACTAATGCAACTAATGATTTTCATTCACGTGCCTCTATGGCCACAGCCTCTACATTTCCCCTCCAACCCAATTCCAGGGATGAATTGCATTTGACGGATGGCTCCGAACTCCTCACCCCCGTCTCTCTCCATCATCATCCTCATCATCCCAATAATATGAAAAATAATGGAGGTCTATTCTCCAAGAGTTATGATGCCCTAGAATTAGAGTCTGATGATTTCGATAGGAACGGTCGATTCCATCGTCCATCCCTTCCTTCCGCTTATAGTGCTAATGTGAATGACCCCATGAGTGAAACCCCCACACTCCCCTATCATAAAGATATTCCAGCACAAATCAATCCCTTCAAGAGTGACCCATTCCTCGTGTCAACAACACAAGGGACGGATGAGGATGATGAACCTCGGTCCACAGCGGGGATCAGTAAGTCTCAAGGGACATTGCCATTTGGAGTTCATGAGACCAGTTTAGATGAACTAGAATTAGACTACAATTTGGATGAGACGGAAAGGCCTATTAGTACTTATTTAGAGACTAATGTGGATGATAGTAATAATTATGGTGGTGGAGGTGGTGCTGGTGGGCTGAGAAATGCCAAGAGTCAATATATTCCTCGGGAGACCCAACACTCCACGCAGTACCCTCATCATCATCATCATGGCCGCGGGGATGAGGACTTCAAAGCGTTAAGTAATCGGAGTAAAAGTATGCCTTTGGAAACTGAAATGTGATACAATCTGCCGCTTTCATCTTTTTGTAAGGATTCAAACAGACAAAAAAAATTATATATGAAAGGAAGAGAGCAGCAAATATCCCAAAATCTACTTTTTCCATCCTATCAAATTTATGCTATTTAACTATCTACAGAGTAGGGTTTTTTAAGAAAAAAACAAATTTTCATGGAGAATGAAAATGCACAGATCTACAAGTATAATAATAGTAATATATTTTATACGAAAACTCGATACGACGCGCTATACATATAGTATATACAAGAATATATTTGAAATAGTAGACAAAATTCAAAGAGGGGTTTGAAACTACTATTTAAGAAGTTATGTAATGTGGATGACGCAGCGAAAGATGCGCTTTGATATTTTGATAGCATTTAATACATGGACTATATCTTAATAAATGTTACACGATAATAAATTAATAGTATATAGGTAATACCATATAAAAAAAGTATATTGAGGACGAAGGAGGAGAGGAGAATATATACAAAATGAAATTCTATATTCTATCAAAATATAGAAAAGAGGAAAACTAAGAAAACTTATTATGAGGAGCTTTACCAAGCAAGTTCAACTTTTTATTATATGTATGACAATGTGTACTTACAAAATGTAGTATTAGTAGATGGTACTTAAAATGCGAGACAACTTTTTCTACCCATTTTGGTGTATACGTTCGTATGATACTTATATGTTAACTACTTAAAAGGTTTTGTACTTGGGTGTTTGACAAAAATTAAAATGTCGTTTTCTTATATTTGTGTGTGTATTTTGTAAAAGTAAAAGTACACTCGGACTATTGTAGGGTTATATGATGGTATTAACAATCCAGTCCAGGTCATTCAATCTGAACCTGGATATGAAGTAGTATGATTAAAGTATTTACTTGATATAAATGTGTGTATCAGATAATATAATTACCATGCAGGAGTGTATAACTGTATACTGACCATGTAAAGTAGGGGGTGTGAATGGAAATTCCGGCATGGTTGGCTCAGATTCTTGAATTTTTTCTTTGAAAAAAAAGTTTAATTCTCATCGAATTTCTTATTTTACTCTTAACTTATTTAGACTACTACTATTTATTACACGAGCTTCCTTTTTTAGCAGTCTCTCTATCTGAAACAAAAAAACTGAAAAAAACGAGTCCACCGTGTGTTCCTTAGCGAAGAAATTCTGAGCAGGGGCCGATATTAAAAATTAAAAAACCCTGCTGCTGTTATACTGCTCTGTTTAAAAGTTTAAAACTTGTTCAAAAAAATGCAAACTGTACTATACTACTTACATTTTATAGTGATGATGTTGAAGATATATATAATATATTATACTTTGCAAATATGACTATGTAATAATTTATTATTTTTTACACTGATGACGAGATGATGATTATGATAATAAAAACCAAAGTCTTTTCTCTCTACATAACCTCTTTATATATAAGTATATAACATTTTTATGTACTTTAGTAGAATACATATACTTTTTTTGTTATTGTTTCTGCTACGCTTTAGTGACCATCAACAGATTAGGATAATAACTAACTAGAATAAATAGTAAACATTATTAAATAACATTGTTTTGACTCCAATAAGAAGATTTTACAAAGTTTGGAGTTTGACGAGGAAGTTGAAGATATTGTGGTTCAGTCCACGATTGTTGTTGTTGTTGTAGCTGATACCCTCGGACATCAAAACCTACCCTTCCACTAGTCCGGTAGTAGTTGTTGTTGACCTGACCTTGTCTATTGGGGTCAGGATGACTCCATTGAGGAGTCTGAGACACTCGGAGAGGCAAATTTTGTGAAAACATCATAAGACATTCACGACAATGGTTGTAATTATTATTTTCGACACAACACGGTTGAGATGACCTGCTTGTAGGACTAATAGGAATGAACCCTGTCATGGATTTGATGACGGTATGACGAGTTCCATAGTAGGGTGGGGGTGGGGGCTTGATGACACTCACATCATTCTGATTTGAAGGGATTGAAGATTGAGTGAGTGAACGAGGGGATTGATACGGGACAAGAGATTGAAATGGAAAGAGGGGGAGTTGTCCCTTCGGATAAATGGTTCTTCTTTTTTGTACCGGTTGTTGACGTTGTTGTCCACTTATTTCTGATCGTTTCAATGTGGATGAATTCAAAGGATTACTAGTGGGCCGGTAATATGGACCATGAGACTTTTGATGAGAAGCAAACTCTTCCACACCTACAATAGTTTGATGACACACATTACAACAGAAAACTCCATGACTTGTTTCAAGATGAAGTCGAAGACTAGGTTTCCTCAAGAAAATTCTTCCACAGTGGTCGCAAGGGTAGTACGCCAACTCACTGTGGACCGCACGAAGATCACGTTGAAGGGTATTTGCACTATCAAAAAATTCGTCACACTTTGAACATGCCTCAATCACATCCTTAGTCAATTTTGAAATGGAGGAGGATGATGAGGGTGTTTGTGGGGCATTTTGAGGATGAACATTCTTAATGGTCACAGTGACTGCAACAGATTGACCACCTTCGATACTGTAAGATATTTTTTTGAAAAAAACTTATGATTTACATGGTACAGAACAAATGAAACAATTCATAAGGGACCGGTTCCCTCCCTTATCGTAAACTACAGAGAGAAAGTACTAAAAAAACTAGCAATGCAATTAATCTTTGAGTTGTTCTCACCTATCATCAATAACAAGGGAGTCATCATCATCATCCAAGGTCACAACCTCGGGTGACCGGCGATTGGTGTTGGGGAGGGGAATATTGGAGTTTTTATCCACTTGCAAAATGTCTTCTTTTTCAACTTTGATTGCCACAACAGAGTCTACTTGATCCTTGCCGTCGGTTGGACAAATTTCCACTTGGTCTGTTGATGTGTCTTTATTTTTCTTTGCCAAATTTTCAAGCCTGTTTAGATAGAGGAGTAATTTACAGAAAAATTATTAAAATTCAGTTCCAGAGGGAAAAGAAAGTTATGTTTTAAAAAATTCACATTGAAACCCAGCTAACAATACATTTGAAAAAATGTATTTCTTTTTCAATATATAATGTTCAACTTACGCAGCTCCGTAATGGTCACGTTCGTGTTGTTGTAGAAGATGAAAGTCGTCATAGCCCTGTTCACAAAACTGACAAGTGTAGAGAGGTTTCTCCTCAGTGTGAAACCAACGATGAAGGATTTGACCTTTCTTCCCCGCAACAGACATGTCACAAAATTGACAATTTTTTGTAAAATAATTGTTATTCTCTTCTCCCGTCCCAAAATGTAAATCCGTATTTGACAAGTTGATGGGTAAAGGTTTACGACCCGAATCCGGAGCCTCCATGTCTTGCCTTTGTAGCAGTCGTTTCCTGTTGTTGTTAGTCTCGGAGAGTGTGTTGACCGGAGAAAGAAAACTTTGTGAGTGACCAAAATGTTAAAAGTCAGGCTGACTTTATTGAGGTGAGGGAGGAGGGGGGAGGAGAAGGGGGAGGAAAAACGAAGGACATTTCTCAAATTCTTACATGAACTCGGCGGTCGTTATCTCAAAAGGTTACTGTCTCCAGAAAAACTTATCTGAATATTAATCAAAAAAAGAAACATTCTTCAGATAACTGTTCCATTCAAACGATGTGTTTTGAATAAGTGTCAGACGGAAACCGAAAACGTTCACACACAGGAATTCACATTTAAATTTTGTTTAAACTTGACCATTTTAATCATACAGCACACACTTCCAATTGGCATTTCCTAATTTATTCAATCAATGTTCACCACACAAAGGAATGTCAAGTTGTGTACCGTTGTCTGTAGTTGGATTAACATTTATGTAGAATGTGGAAACGTTGTCTGGCCTTTTTTCCCTTTTTATCAACTTAAACGGCTCAGGTACGTAAATATTAAAAAGTTTTGGATCCTATCCATCGTTCTGTGACCCCAAGAAAAACTGTGGTTATTATTATCCCGTTGAGTTTGCCTTAAATATTTGTAACAATATGATGACTTCTAGACGACTTATTTAGTTGATGACACACAACTAAAGACTGATGAGAAAGACGAAAAAAATTCGGATTTACACAGTTGAACACTCTCTGGGACATTCCGACATGATTCCTTATTACTTTTTTAAAGGAATCAGAGTTGCTGATGGAAGGTTTAATATCAGTCGCGTGAGGTCATAAACATATTTGGTTTAATCAACACTTTGTAAATAATACATGTACCATATTATTATTATAATAGTCAAATGCTTAGCCTGCACAACTTTTTTTTCCCTTTGGGAAAAGGTGAACAAAGGTCAGCCCCGTGTTTTGTTTCAAACTCCATAATAATATCATAATAATCTTCTCTCTTCTCTCTCTCGTTATTTGACACTTCCTGTTAGAGTTCGACCACCACTACTACTACAAGACAGAGTCCAATTATTGTCCAGGAATTTTGGCAAAACAAGAAGCCTACTTTATTGCATAAGATGAAGCTTAGCCATTTTTTAACCTAGTTTCTTTCAACTCTTTTTTACTCCGACCAAGCAATTAGTCTACTACTACTATTATTATTATATAAGCAGATGATTGTTCTTTTTGCTGAATTTGTTGTTGTTGTTCATATGATACGTCTCTCTCATCTTTCTTTAATTTGATATGTCACACGTTCGCATTTTCTCATGTCAATAACTTGAAATTTGATGCACACTCACTTTACTCTATTTTTTTAATGAACATCATGATCGAGTGAGGGTTGTAACATGCTGTAATATAAAACTGATTACGTGCTTATATCATGCTACAAAAATCAGTAGGAGAGAGAGAAACTGTTCTTCCTCGATCGTTGGCTAGAAGAAAGTTAAGTATGGAGTACACATACGCACATAAAATAATTTTTCATTTTAATCATAATGTCACAAGTTATACAACAGAGAACAAGAAATCAAAGAATCTAGTCATAACATACTTTTTTCCATTTTGAATAGGAGAAATTAAAAAAGAAGGAAAAATAGTGAGTGCGCAAAAAAAGACAATTGGAGTATAATTGGACCGTCCAATTTGGACGGCTCACAAATTCATTTTATTTTCCTTGGCCCATTTCTTCATAATAGCCAGGATTTTCTCTGCTTGGGTATTTGAAGAATTTCGTAAGAGTTGAATCATGTCCATCAAGGATTCCCTAAAAATCAAAATTATAATATATAAATGTACTAAAAATTTTAGTCAAAGGTCATGAAAGAGTTTACAGTTTTACTTTGGTTCGTGTCCTGCAATGATCAGTTGAAAAACGCCCACAGCCGCCCCTCGCTTCCCTTCCCAATTGTCCTGTGTCTGTTCAAACTTTTCCAGGATGTCAAAGGCCTATTTTTGTAAATAGAGGATTCATTGTATTTCCATTTTGTACTTTACTGTAGATATTTAAATGATAAGGGAGTATAACCTTCGCAGCGTAAAAGAACTGTCCCATCCGATAGCACTCATTGGCAATCAACTGTCATATGTAAATTAAGAAGCAGCACGTGTCAAGGACCGAAACGAAATATAATAGTAGTAAATGTGTACTGGAAATGGATGTTAACAAGATAAAAAAACGTTGGGCAAAAAACCTGGAGAAGTTGAAAGGACTCGGAACCAGTCTCCATCCTCTCGTACAATTCCCAAGCCAGTCGAGGTTTCTTATTCATTATGTCTATGTATATATTATATAGGAATATAAGTATATGAACCCACACTGTCGTCCTTATCAATGAGGGATATTGAAAAAGTTAAAAATATTATCAAATGTTAGTTAGTTAAAAATCCTCACAGCATCGTGCCATCCACTGAATATAAGTAAAGTCACTCCGAATCTTTTCACTCTGTATCATCCCGAATAAAGCCTCTGCTTCAGCATATTTATTTGTCATTGCAGTTGCCTGCATGAAAGAAAACTTACATTTGTAGATGAACTAACAAGGAAACTGAAAGAATCATTAAAACTTACCTGGGCAAAATTGAAATTAAAAGTATCATCATTGTAGTAGTGAGTCCGGACAGAGTTGAGGTACAAAATGCAGTGATCATAATTAGAATTGAGAAAATGGGCAGAAGCCATACAAAGCCTTCCAAAAACGCTGTCATGCTCTGACTCACTGCGGACATTATAATCAAAATATTAATTTAATTAATATAGACAAAAGGAAAATAATGTTATTCAACGTTGAAAAAACGTTTACCTGGAACCAATCCGATTGTAGTAGTTTTGAGCGACAGCCAAGTTTTCTTTCTACACAAACATCCATGATAAGGAAATCAAATGACATTTTTCGTGTTTTTTAAAGAGTCACAAATATTATTGATGTAATGATAATAGCTCCTCACATTTCCATGTTGTTGATGTAACAGGACATTAATGATGGCAAATAAAATTAGTTCTGGAATTGTCTTGGCTTTCATTTCTTTCATGAGGGCAGACGCATTTATCACATCATCCTAATCATATTTCGAAACACACACACATGTCAGTACTAAATAGGTTTCATAATAAATAGTTGTAGCTGTTGTCAACTCTTTTTATTTACTTGGTGAAGGTAGTAAATGATGAGATTCAATCTGGCTTCCGGAATCACATCAACTAATTTAGGGAGGACTTGAAGAGCCCCTTCACCCATTCGAAAAACTACCAAACTGTTATAGAAAGTAGGATTAGATGAATTTAATTTAATACATGTCGTAGTTATTGGGGCTATTTAAAATAACTCACTTGTGACGAATCAAATCGTAGGCATTAGAAAATAGACCATGTTTCGACTGTTCTTCTTGGTGCTTCATGTCAAAAATAGACAAAAGAAAGACAATTAAGTGTAAAGGGACAACTCCAATTTTAGAATGAGAGGATTAATCCTTTAGTAGTTACCAGTATATTAAAAATAGGTTTTAAATCCTTTTCAGCTGCTGCTCCAGTATAAAGACGAAATGTATTACAAGCCCTCAGATTCATAGCAATGGCAGAGTCCGGATGTGCTAGATTAAAAAATAGATTATTGGTAAAACTACACATGTGTTGAGGGTAAAGTTTATAAGGACTTACCTTGTAGATAAACTGCCAAGACTTCTTGTGAGACATCATAATATTCTAAACGATGATAGCACAAGGCTACGTACACATTTAATGCCACATAATCCCTGTAAAACCATTCATGATCAATCATTAACTATTTATATTGTGGGATTTTCATGGCAAGGGATAGTGAAGGATTTTGAAAAATGCGAGGAGAGGATGATTGACCTTTCTTCCATCAGTTTTTGAACAAGGGGTAATTCCTTCTGACATCTTGACATGACAAGGTCAACCAAATAACAGGACAACATGACAGGAGGAGTGCTATATTTTGTGCTGGGTATTTTATTTTTGACAAACAATGTAACTTGGACAAATGGTACTGTGGAATTGATTTTTTTATTTAAAAAATAATTGTACCGATTGTCTAGAAGGATCCGTTTGTAGATATCAATAGAACTTTGAAAATCCATTCTCAGGTAGTGAATGGAGGCAAGGGATAACTGATTAATTATCAAAATAGATATTTTTAATCCATGCATAAGCATAAATGTATAAATTCTGCCTGTTTATGTGTATTTTTACTTGATTCTCCAGCGTCTCTTCCAATTTGCGATGGTAGGACATGAGTTCATCTTCATTATTTAATTTATGAGCTAAATGAAAGAGAATCCTTATCTTCAAGTTTGAGTCTGTTCCCTTCTCTGCCGCATCCTTTGCCTCATGGTACATCCCCATTGAAAAGAAACAACAGGCAATGTTGAGCCAGGTCAATCCTTGACCTTCCGCATCTTGTTTTGAGAATAATTCCTTGTATTCTTCAAGGGCTTTTCGGTAGTCACCCAAATGGAAACAACAGTAAGGGATCAATGAAGGATTTGTCAACTCATTTATACTCCTTTGAAACTGACAATGACAAAATAAAATATTGCAATTAATTTATTACACTAACTGGTGAATCATTTTGGTGACCTTTCAACCTTCTTTAAATATACGTCATCCGCATAAATAGTTATCTCTCATCACCTCAAGTAGAGTTAAAGCACCAATAAAGTCCCTCTTGTCAAAGAAATCTTGTAATTTTGGAAATTGCTTCTGAAGACTATGGTGATCACCTCCAGCTCCAGAATGACCTGCCGTTTCTGGTGGAGGTCGGGCTCTGGATAACAGCTGTAACGAGGAAACCAATTTTTATTAAAATTTCAAATGGAATTTTGGATTTGATGAATGAAGTACATACCATGATACAGTAGAATGATCAGTGAATACTGTTAGTAGTAATAGTCACAGTTTATTGGACTTAATGGCTACAGTTCCAAGTACAGACTCCAATACATTTCTTTTTGAAGTAATCAAAAAATATAAATGGGTTCGACTTGACTGTAAGGATCACTCCGAGGCGGGTAGTGGATTTATTTTCACGGCATTACCATGACAACGGAAGCAAACTCGCATTGCAAATTCTCCTTCAATGCAATGATGGGGACTTGGAGTCATTGTCTCAAATTTTTTGAAAGCATCTTCTAATTATTTCATTGTCGGATATTATCCTGTAAAACTCAGAGATTGTATTTTTCATTTGAACAAATAAACGTTCATCTACACAAGTAATTTTGACTCTTAAAAGTTGCTGAAAGTCATAATTTACCGAAAGGGGGAATATTGTAAAAGATGACAAATCATGAAAAATTATATTATCTTGCAAATGATAAACATTGACAGATTTAATTTAGAACACACTGTTCTTGTTTGACGTTAGACCTCTGAGCTC
The DNA here is from genome assembly GCA_009870185.1 of Pygmarrhopalites habei. NCBI lineage: Eukaryota > Metazoa > Arthropoda > Collembola > Symphypleona > Arrhopalitidae > Pygmarrhopalites > Pygmarrhopalites habei. The sequence continues at coordinate 1,289 of WJFB01001486.1, read as the reverse complement.
AGAGTACAATGTCTAAGCAGTGAACATGTGTGTGTGTGGCTATTCCATTCATTGAATAATGTTACTGCCGCATGGAGAATGATACATTAACTTGATGTTGTACAACTTGTATGTTGTCTTTGTCTGGTCATTATCATAATATAAATAAATATGACTGCTGCTGCGAAATTGAATGAAAATTAGGGAAAGTCTTTTTTTATACTCCTAACTACACTGTAACTAAGGAGTCCTAAGGTTTGGAGTCAAGAAGATGCAAGCCATGTGTGCCGGATATGCTCAATAAAATACATTTTAATACATGTATTAATACATAAGTGTGTAGAGACAGAGTTGGTAATCAAATGAGGAGTTTGGATTATGTAATCAGATTATGTTCAGCATTTTGCTTTAAGTATGTTATGTCATTGGGGTTCCTCTTAGTTGTGCAAAGCTCTCTCCTTTGACCAGTACAATATTTTTGTAGAAAATAAAAATCCTTGCTTCGTCAATTGAAAACCGGGTGACCTTGCCTGTATTAATTTCTACATTCCTTTTTTTGATAATTAACTATTATTTCCATGTCCTTGTGATTTAAGTCCTGTATTACCAATTTCTTTTTATATGGTTAAATTATTTTTCTATTTTCTATAACGAAAAATGTCAAAATCCAATTCAACCTCAAACTTTAAAGTATTTCTTGGTTCATACATACATTCTTTAAGTAAAGAGGATCCATACGTCATCATTAAGGACGGTGCAATTGGTGTCCAGAATGGAAAGGTAATATTTTATAATGTGTCAAGTGGTTTGAATATTATTTATATGTGCAAGAGATATAATTTAAAATTGATTGGTATATTTATTAATTGTTATTGTTTATTTCGAAAATTATCTAAAATGCACCATGCAAAAACATGATCTTTGATAACCTTTGACTTGTTCATTTGATCTGTGAAGATAGTATTCGTTGACATCGCTGAGAATTTAGAGACTCTCAAGGAGCGTTTTGCCTTTGGAAGTGATGTCATACAAATTATTGGAAGAGGGTACGACTTGATAATGAAATTTTGTGTTTTTATTTTGTTTATGTGACTGATATTTAATGTAAGACATTTTTTGTATGACAGGGAGTTCCTCATGCCCGGTCTTGTAGATACTCACATTCATGCTCCACAGTATTTAAATGCCGGTCTTGGCCTTGACCTGCCTTTACTAGAGTGGTTAGAGAAGTACACTTTTCCCACTGAAGCTAAGTTTAAGGACACCGAATTTGCCAAATCATGTTACAAAAAAGTTGTGGAGAGGACATT